>WSUB01000384.1:0-14429 GCA_019633425.1 Tulasnella sp. 424 | reverse complement strand
CCGGTGCTGCTTCGACGAACTCGACCCTCGTCCACGCGGACGTCATGGATCTCTATGGATTCAGGATGGTGTGATTCCTGCGGTTGTAGGGGTTCGAGTATGATGTTTTGTATGGGCGTGAGAGGTTGTGGGACGACGTCGCGGACGGGTGTTATGGGATGAGACGATCGACTCGGCTCTGGCAACTCAATCTGCTCGGAGCGTTCGGAGTAGGGGCCACGGAAACGATTGGGAACTGATCGGATGGAGGAGCGGGGAGCCGTGTAAGCTGAGGAGGAGATGGGAGGTGGCGGGGCAGGTAACGGTGTGGCGTATGAAATCGGAGATTCCACAAGTGGGATAACCGCGGGGTCTCCGGTGTAGCTGGATTCGAGTGGTGGTGGTGGTGGTGGTTCGAAAAAAGGTGGGACGGCATATTCGGTCTCTGGTTCTTGACGTTCTAGATGCTGAGGTAATCGGGGTACTGGTGGCACTTCAACGGGGTCGATCATGACAACGGAGATCGGCTGGCCGCGGCTCGCCATACTTTGCCGAACCATCAAATCAATCTCCTCTGCCGTCCTGACTATGGATGCATTATTATGGCCTCGTACTGTGGCTGATACGGTGCTCAGACTCCTGATAGATTGGCCCCTTGAATGCTGGGCATGTTCGTAACCTTCGGATGTTCGAGGAATTTGATACGAGTGACCTTGAGGCGTCCTCTGACCTTCGTAACTGAGCAGCTCGCCCATGGTCGTAAAAGCATCCGGTCCTTCGTAAACGTGAATTTCATCCGCACGCATTTGCTCTTCTGTCTGCCTTGGAAAATCCCTCCAACTGTCACCTGATTCCGGTGAGTTTCCATGATCTGCACAGGGGCGAGGTATTAGCCATTAACTATAACCTGGAGTCCAAGATGTTTACTGCTGACCCTCTATCGGTATGGAGTGAACCGGATTCCAAAGGTAGCGTCTGGAGGTCTTGAACCTCTTTATCCTTTTTCTTCTTCCCAAAGCGAAGGAATTTCTGTTTGGATTTCCAGGATGGAGCCATTTGAAACGTGCGAAGTTATTGGTCGATTAGTGAGAATGATAGTTGAGCCTTGCCCAGTCGTGCGAGATGATTGGATGTTGTTCTCTTGATGTTGAACTGCGATGGTATGGAGGGGGATCATAGAATAGGGACGGATTAACGGGGAGACGAGTTCAAAAGGGAACTCTTGTAAGGGAGATAGCGAGGATGGAGTACTTCGAAGAGGCGAGGGTTGATGAGCCTCATGGAAGCATGCCGATCGGTCGACGGATTCCTGGCCGCGTGGACCAAGTCTCCCATCTCGCGATGGCTCTATTTGTTCCCTTCCCTGTTCGCTTTCGAATTCGACGCTTGTTTCGACGCCCCAAAAATCGCTCCTGCCCTCCGTCCCGCTTTCTTCTCTATTACATTTTCGCTGGATTTATCACTTCTCTCTTTACTTGATCCTCTTTTCCCTCGACCAGGTCTCCAAACCCAAACCAAAAAGTCGCATCTCGCTTTGGTCTTGCTTGCTCAAACGTTTGTTCATATCTACTCCCTCTACTCCCCCAGATCTTTGAACTTGGAACGTCGCCCACGGGCGACAAAAGGGTTGCTTGGCCGTAATAGCAACCCGCGGACACATACTACCAGATACTCAAAGTGTCCAAGGAACACAGTAGCGCACATCTCAGTCAGAAACCCAATGTATTCTTAACACATTAGATGAGGTAGTAATCTTATGCCGTGGTTCCTGGTCTTAGAAATCAAAAAGGCCTATGCTCCTTCTTTGAATTCGCCATCGGATTATATTGGTATTGCTTTCTCTATTTCCCCCCCCCCCCCCCCTTTGCTTTCCACTATTTATGTTTCCCAGCATGTTGTTCATAGATTTCCCCTTGCCTTGTCAATCTATTTCCTACCTCCTAAGTTGCCCTGCCTGCTTTGATTATTCATAAGGAGCACCGATGTAAGGCGAGTCGATTAGGTAGCCAGCCGCCTTGCAAGACTCGCAGCAAAAGTACCGTTGTCTTGTTTCTGTCAGTCTTTGTTAGCATTCACACTTTCTACTTCAGTGGCTGTAAGACTGCAATTAGAGAGCGATAGCTACCGTACAATGTACTGCTCTACATCTACTTATATACCTTTCGCGGAGCAGTTACATGGTCCAATAACCTTGTGGAACATCTTAACCGCAGCCCCATGTACCTAATTATATACATTCATTCATGTGCTCAGTCTCGGCTATCTCGAAGTGTTAGTCAAAATGTCTAAGGGGTGGAGGAGGGTTCGTCAGTACGGTTCCAGCAAGGGGTCTAGGCAAGTTATACGGATTAGGTACTGGAAACCGTGAGATGAACGCCTCATCGTCACAACCGATGCCTTGGAGAAAATCTTAAACTTATGGAAGGAGGTTCGCTTAATAACTATTACATATACGTGTAACGTTCCTTCTCCATTCAGTACTTGGAAGCCCGGCACGGCACGGCCAAATGCTTCTAACCCAGCTCGGGATTTGTTTCGATCCCCGACTCTGCGTAGTAGGAGGGTTTTGACGGGCTGGACGTACCCATGTTTCAGGTATGAAATTCCCACCCCGTGGCTGGCTTATCCGCTCAACTAACGCACCAATGGAGTGGTCTTCCGTATCTACCCCCTCTTTAGCTATTACCTCATAACGCGTACCACATGACGAGCGGTGAACAACCATTTGGGATTGTAAGCCTCGATGCTTTAGATTGGCTCGATATCGATATTTGTAAGTGGTGGGCCGCTCGGAGAGCGGCGATGTCGTCAGTCTCGTACGCGTAGGCCGCCCAGGTATGAAGGGAAGTGTGGATGGAATTCAAAAGGGAACTCCAAAACCCAAAACCACCACCGGTACCAGTATAATGGCTCTCGGGTGATTCCCCGCGGATATTAGGACTTACACCTCGAAAAAATCGGCGTGTTCCCCGTGCCTCAGAGTCCTATTCAGCATCCTCTATACGAACCCGACCTAAGAAACATCCCCCCACGCCCTCCATGGCGAATTAAACCCCCAGAGCAACAAATATCTGTCCACGTTTCTCCGCGCGCGGCACTCGCTTCAAAAAAAAAGGAAAAGAACGATAAATATGACCGTAACGTCACATCAGGTCCCCTACGCGATTCCACGCGCCGCGGTCCAGTAAGCCAAAGAGCAGTTTTGGTTGACATTGCGCGGTCTGGGGTATACAGAACTATAGTGTATTTAGATAAAATAATTACATTATTTTCTATTTACAAAAACTATCTATATAAAATCCCCCACCGGCCAACTGTTTGATTCCGGCACAGGCGACATCGCTCTTTGTGCGGAAGCTGATGCCAATGTGAGCCCGACCCATCACGTGCCCGGTTGATGCAGTAGAGGCGTCAGAGGATGGCTGAGTTCGGCCAGCGGTTGGTTGTGAGTGGATTTTCGGTGTTGTCGGTGGGCGGCGGCGGTGTTGGCGTTGTCATTCTTTTTCTTGTCATCGTCGCCGTCGTCGTTCCGAGTAAGCAATGGGAGAGGGTGATTGGGAAAACTTCATCTTGTAAGAGGAAGCTCATATGATGCTGGACAAGGGTGAGGTGCTACGCTATCCACGTGCAAATGGTAAATATTGTGGAGTTCTGCTTCATAATTTACAAGCTTAACCCCTCCATTGAACTTCAAAGCCTTGCACCAATTGTTGTGCCTACGCATTTTTGCCAATTCCGCCCCTAATTGTCTCGAGCTATCGCAGGGAGATACTTTCACGCGACGAGTGAGCCGCTTAAATTGTTTCCTTCGTATATATATTAATGCTGATGGATTGAGGTACTGAGGTAGAGTCGGGGAATGGCGCATGCGCCGCTACGATCAATTATGCGCTGTGCCCCGGACTGCCGAAAAAGGCAGGCACGACGCACGACACGAGAATCGGGGGTGTAGGACTATCTTTTCGGTAGGGTAGTGACGGGGGTCCTGGTGGGTCTGAATGGCCTTAGCGGTCTTAGGGGCCTGGTAAGAACCGAACCCGGGTTTTACTCTTTTGCTGATCGGCGATGCCAGAATAGAACGCTGGATATAGTTTCAGGGCCTCAGACTGCCTAGCCGACCGTGCCCGAACGGGAGGACAGGCAGACTGAGGCCCTGAGACTACGCTGGATATTGAACGCGAAAACCCCCAATGGGGAACCCGTCGCGAGTAACTCGACTATCTATACAAGACATATGAAGAACATTTCCCAATAGGCCAAGGGGGACTCCCAGCGGACCCACAACGCCCTTGATCTTTAAGCGTGGTGGATGGAGAGGCGAATAATATCGCCACATAGTCGAGAAATCGTCCTGACCAGCGAAGGTCCTGACGATTCAACCCGCAGGGTAGAACGAGAAGGGTGGCCACGTGGCTGGAGGACTCGATGCCCCCGGTGGATTGCGCCCCGAGACATACAAAGAAGCCGGAATTCATTGTCGATGTAGAGAGTGGAGTAAACATTGCCAGAAAAGCGATATAAGAGAGATGATGAAGCTAATTGGATTTATTTATGCACGAAGGAGGGCAGCTCGGGGCTTCTTCAATGAATCCGCGATGTTGATGAACGTCTCGGTCAGGCGGATCTGCAAGAGCCAGCGACGTGAGCATTGTAATTCATTGGGATTATTCACCTACTCACTGTATCCCGAGCATTACTATAGCTGCAAGGAACCACAGGCGCAAGCGGACCTCGTGGGGCGTTCCGAACAACGTTTCCGGCGACTGTGACCATGCGACGGAGTGATTGGGAGCTAGAATCCCGCCCAAAAGAAACAGCGTGGAACGAGAGGGGTTTTCTAAAGGTAAAACCGCCATCAGATAATCCAGAGACGGAATTACGAGTCAGCTTCGCACCCCCTAGCTATTGCCGCATCACAAAGGCCGGAAATGGTCTTGTCATCCACGCGACCCTGTCCGTCAGACAGGAAGACTACGAGAGGGGAACTTGATCGCCGAGTCAGTTTCGGTCAGATGAGTGGTAACAAGGAAACATGGACCTACCGATCAGTTGACCAGTTCGCCGTCATGATTTGCTGCGTTTGCTTCAGGGCAGCATCGAACTTCGTCCCGGCAGAAGTAAAAGGTCGAAGTTCTATCAGACGGTCCAAAATCCGGTCGGGAGTACTTGTAGAATCGTTTGATATTCTTGTCTATAAACAAGAAGGATGAACAAGCGTATCAACCAATCAGACTAATAGGAGGGCTCCTTACGTTCGCAGAAGTCCCAAACGTAATGACAGAATACGTGTCTCGTCGCGGTCCCGTCACTCCCGAGTCTCGAGCCATCAGGAATCTATGAAGAGCGGAAAGAACCGCGCCGAATCTATTATCGTTGTAATTTGTGATGCGGTTAGTCATTGGTTGGTCTTGAAGTGGACGCCGGTCGGTGGAGTTCATGGACCCGGACCTGACATACACCATGAATGCCAAGAGCTAGACTAATTGAATACAGGGAAACGTACCTATCAAGAACGAAGATAATGTGGAAGGCTTGGCGGAGGCTGTTTGGATCTGGGCAGCCGAACAAATGGCCATCGCCCGATACGTAGGTCGAATTACCGGGAGGCTGACTGTTTGTGGGATAGTCAGGATGAAAGATAGGAAGGGTGCAAAAGCTCGGCCGCGCTGGCGCAGTAGCGGTGGCTTGGTGTTCGGGCCCTGGTAAGTGGCGGTTAACGAGCTCTTAATCGGACCGCAGGGTTTGATAAGGTTCCCCACCTACACATTGGACATCACAAAGTGCGAACTCGGCTTGCTCATCTTTTGAATACGGATCTGAAGCTTAGAGATTAGGATGTCACTGTCTTTATGCAAGGCCCAATACCGTACCCTTGAACCCTAGATGTCGCCGATAGTGTCAGGCAGCCACGTCAACAACGAAGCGCGAAAAACTAACCTGTACGAGCCCAGAAGAGCTTATGGGAAACCCAATCCTTTGATCGATCTGGATTAGGTAGCATGGATACATCGATGTGTTTTGACTCTGCTTCCTGGCACTGCCCTTTCGAATTTCGACAATAGTCAACGTGCGCGTGGCGTCCGAGGCTACGGCAAATCGAGGAACACAACTGAGGGGCCCCATCATCCTGTGCTGCAAACTTGCGGCCATCGACTTCCACAACAGCATCGGCGTTCCCTTCTACGGTCCACGAAGTACGTTCCATAGACCCATGGGCAGTTTCATGGTCGGTTTGTAGATGACCTATAGTAGGTAGTCAGGACCTGACCCTTCATATAACTGGCCATGTGGACTAACCACGACGTAAAGTGCATATGTAACCGCAGTTCCGACAAGACTCTTCGCAAAAGTGGAAGGGATCGGCATCTGTCTTGCATGTATGATCCCCATCGTGTGTGAGTTGACCTGGTGGAATGGGGATAGCGCAGTCCAAGCGTTTCGCGCTTTGCGTGTACTAAGATAATAAAGATGTTAGTTCTCCTGACAGTTGTATATATGCGGATTTTAGCAAACCTTCGTGTAGCTAAATGTCGAATGTTTCCCAGTAAATGTGGTCTCCACGGAATGCGGTTTTGTGTTGATCTCACATATCCCAGTCGCTTCGCATTGTCGCCGACAGCTGTGCTCTTGTCTGGATAAACAATTGGCTTCAAATCTACACACTTCGGTCATATTCCTGCGTGGTGTGTCTGACTCACCCACACAAGTGTGGCAAGCAATCATCCAGACCGTGGAAATGATCACCAGCAGCGCAATACCGTTGGCAGAGTTCACACCGAACGGGGCAAACCATACGACTGTCACAGGCATGTCGCCCATGCTGTTCACCGCTGAGAAGAGATCGACTCTCAGTAGAAATTTGATGTGAAAACCGTTCATGACGTACTAGGGGATGGCGCATAACAATGGACAGGAAAATATTGGCCCGTTAGACGACACGATATCCCTCAGGTCACAAGGCTGCGTGGACCACGAACTTGTTAGTATTCGCCAATTCCGGTCTCATTGGTTCGAACCGACCTTCCCGCACTGGTGTACTTTCGCCGAGCATGCATGCTCACCTTCCTCGTGATATCTCGGTTTCGTGCAATGGCCTTGGCAGCCTTTACGATCAGCGAGGTGGCAGGCCTCGCCGCAAAGATGGAAGACAGGGTTACATCTGCAGGTGTGGCTGAGGTCAATGGCGGAGACCAGGGGCAGGTGTCGGGGATTTACTCACACATGCCTTCCGTTATGACCAGCCCTGTGGGTAAACGGTGAAGATTCAGAATTTACAGGATGATAGCATATTGTGTCCGCTCACGGAAGCAGGCAGGGAACGGGTTCATCGTGTTCCTCGCCGTACTCGCAGGGGGTGGTGCAAAGATGGGATGTTCGACAGTCGTGGGCTTGATACCGATGTGATTGGTTGAGCATGCATCGCAGTTGGCATCTCGCGCATTGGGCCGGGCAGAGTCGGACCACGTTTCGCAAACGATCAGCGAGGTCCTCAAACTCTCTCATCAAACTTCGAATATCCGCATTATCCCGAGGGAAGCGCGATATGTTCTTCCCCATCCATTCTTTGACGTGCACGATTCGGGACTTCGCGAGGCCGTTCAGATGCGATTCAACATCTTCGACGGAGCCCCGCGCGGGGTCCGGTCCCCACGCTGCAAGAAGTGAAGCGAGAGTCCTTTCAATCTCTGCTTCATCATTCCCCACGTAGAACGTATCATTGCTGTCAGAATGATCAATAAGGCTTTGGTCGTCTAGATTCTGTGCGGAGAACGTCGGAGATGTCAACCTGAACTCAAATTTCGAGTGTTTTTTACCTTACCCTTAGCTCATCGGCGTCAAAGGTTGAAGCTGAACGACCATACTCAAGCCCGGCTAGGAGCATGTCCGACAAAGTTGAAACGCGGTGCTTAATGATGGTTTCTGCTATAGTTGGTCAGAAGAGCTCGAACGGCAACCCAGCGTCAACACGTACGCTCAAGTGGTCTCCAATCCTGCGCCTATCGAATGAAATGAGCTCAAAGATGATCTAGGTCTATAAGCCCAATCACCTTTATCTTAGCCATAAGCGTCTTGAGAGTAATGAGAAACTCCCCAGCCGTGCCATGCGTACATTCCTGGCTGAACAGAAAGTTCTTCAGCTTGCTGAAAAGTACATAAAACCCCTTCGATTGTATGACGCTCCACGGGATGACCTTCAGCTGACCATCGTGGAGAACCGAAATGAAGTTTGTCGCTTGTTCTTTCGATACTATCTGACTGAATTTGGACTGGAACCTTGGACCCAATAGTCAGCACATGCAACCATGTTCCTGATGAGATACGTACTCTTTGACGATATCCTTCTTATCACCGTCCACAACATCCTTTCATCCCATTCATTAATTAAATGATTGGGTTTGTACGAGGGGTTTGCTAACCTTGATTACGATACTCAGGAGGCCTTTGAATAATCTCGGATTGGTAGCCGGGTTGAAGAGTTGAGTTGACGCTTGGAAGCTCTAAAAGGACCATGTGTAAAAGATTAAGGCTACCATGATCCGCACCAAGTGAAAAGTTCGTACCGTAAACATGTTGGCAACATCTCGACTGAGCACGAAGTTGTTCCGGAAGATGACGAGGTTTGATAAAGCTGTATTAAACAGAACCAACAGCATATCCTCTTGGGGTGTGCGCTCGATGCTGTGGACTCCTGCAGAAGCCAAATGAATTGGGAGTTATGAAGAGCCTTCGGTTTTGTGCACGTACCTTCAAAGTCCAAGGCTACAACCAGAAAATCCTTAGTAGGACAAACGGATAACCATACACCCTGCGATTCAAGGATTATAGAACCGAATTTATTCGGGCCCACAGCTGCTAACCTCAGTGGTTCGAACGGCTGAACCAGCAAATGACGAGTCAACCAGGTGATTCAAGCTATAGGACTTTCCTGCAAGTGCGATTTGAGCCTTCGAGAACAATGAAAGGAGACGGACGTCTGGTTCCAACCTACCAACGCTTTGTTCCCCTAATGATTGCGACCGGGTCAGGGTGCAGACACAAAGGCCGAAATAAGTGAACCCACCCATGGAAGAGACTACTTTAACAGGCTTGGTTGCCATGTATGAGCTGAAGATCGATTCATACCATCCCAGGCTAATAGCATCAATGATCTTGGACACCTCTCCTCCAAGAATTTCTCTCTCCAGCGTGGCATCGAGGACCCCGTCCTTAAGGGGGACAAACCGGTTTTCTGACGTCACCGCGATGTGGATGGGAATGAGACAGAGAAGCTCCGCTATCCATTCGCCCGCCTTATACTGGCTGGTTGATGTCGCCTTGCCGGTCACTTTGTCGAATGAGGATGATGAAACGAGAATCTGAGCGAGTCGTTGCTCGGTTGGTTTACGTGAGAGTTTCTCAAAATCTTGCACCATTCTTCTGAAGTATAATTCGAAGGATTGGCTGGCTGATGACGACACAAAGGTGACGCTTGCTCTTTGACGCCCGTCGCCTGAGAGAGTTTGTCTGGGAAGTTGTTTGATCAACCATGTAAACGAGCATCGTTATGAGGAACCCCAAACCTCTGGATTGCAGCAGCAACCGGAAATCTCTCCCAGACTTCAGACAAGCAGTCGATGAGAGAATTATGAATCGTACGAATTTCTTTCGCGGCATTTCTAGTTTCGTCCTTGGCTCGAAATTGGTATTCTGTCTCTTTACGGCTTATCTCGAGAGCCGCCGAGATAACGCGTTGCTTCTGAACATCGAATCCCATGAGAAAAATCTTCTGTCGCTCTCCTGTGGACGTGATGCAAAAGTTGGATGTCGGATCGAAGCTTTCAGGAAGTTCTTTAACGATTCCATTGTCGTTCGAACCGAAGGATGCACGATGGAAAACCCGGATGGATTTTGTGCCAGTTGGCGATCCTTCAACAATTACGAGAGCGGTTCCATCTGGTGATGACTTAACGTATAGAGGCGTTGAATGAAGCTGAATGAAAGCCGGTCTACGAAAAGCCACGATGTCAGTATACTATATGAAGCTTGTCTCGAAACATCAGACCTGAAGGATCGCGAAGGGATCATGAGTACCCGAACTCGGCCGGTAACTTCCACCAGGCAGAGCTCCTCCGTCCCACTGAAGAACGACGCGTGGGTGAATTCTGGGACGCCATGGGTGTACCAACTATTCAGTGAAAGTGGGGATCCCCGGCTTCGCATGGTTGAAAATTTCTCCTCCATTAGATATTCTTGCAGGATAACGTCACCTGACTGAACCAAGATCGTTCAGGCTCGGAATTTCCTGAGGTGTCGCCCTGCCCACTCACCGGTTCTGTTATGGCTAACGCAACGAGACGTGTTTGCTCATCCACTGCGACCACGTACTGGCGACCAGCGATGTTTGGGATGCTACATTGCGGATGACCGATGGAGAAGCCGGTTCGAAGTGAGAAAAGCCAGAGGCGGATTTTATCAGGACAGTCGACAATGAGGAGAGCCTTCTTCTTCCCTACGATCTGCAGTCGGCTAGTGCAGGAATGTTAGACCGCGGGGGAGAGACCAAAATGATCAAGGTACCGACCGAATTCGCCACTCGAGCGGTAATTTCAATTCTGTCGCTGAGCGGGGCATGCGGGGGGTTGGAACATGGGACGAATTTTCTTTGAGCTTTTGTATATCGTCTTCAGACAGCTCCAGCGCCCAGACAGATGTTTTAAGAGAAGGGTCGGAACGCCAGCTGCAGGAGGCTCTCAGAATAAAGTCGCTGGAACTGCGCCGCGATGCTTCAAAGAGCGGGGTGAGCGGTCAACCTGGGTTAGGACCTAAGTCATGTCGTACCGGACTTAGGCTTGACATCGTAAATGGTCAGGACAGGCCTGATGAAGGTGATTTAGTCCGATCCATTTTCTAACTTGGAGAGATTATACGCACTGTTTTCCCTTTCCCAAAAGTTTGGCTAAAATAGCTGTACGAAGACTCGCGGTAGCTTCGTGTTCAGCCTGCTCAATCTGTGACTTGGCGAGAGCTCTTGCGGTATCGTTGAGTTCAGCTTTTTGTGCAAAGGTCATATTTTCCGCCATTCGTCGGGCTGAAGCATCCAGCTTCTGACGAATTCCCCACAACGCAAGCTCCCGCAGCTTCTCTGCACTCTCGACAAATATGGGTTCGGCCTTCTCGACATCGGAAAGTGAGCGCAAGAATCTGGCGTCATCTAACTCAGACACTTTCCAGTATTCATCTAACGCCTTTTCATCGTTGCCTTTGAAATCATTCGTGACACTGGTCCAGTAGCTCTGAAGTCCCTTCACCGCCGCAAGAAAATCGCCATCATGTGATACCGCCTTAACTAGAGATAAACGTTGAGCTTCAGAGAGATTGTTGCTCCTTTTCAGAATTCTTTCCACAATGCGGAACCTTCTTTTGAGCTTGGTGAACTTGGGGAATTTGATGGATGCGAAATTGCTGTTTTTCAAAGTGACTTGACAAGCCTGATCAGCACTCTTGTACGTGGCACAGATATTGCGAAAGTATTCTGTAAATTCCGAGAAGGGTTAAGATCAGGCATAGCAAACAAGACGCGAAGGTGGATCACCAAGCGGATCGCTCGTCTGCGACGTGTCGGTCTTCCCCTGCAGTGCTCCGTCAGGAATGATATCTGCAGGTACGAAAGTTCTAAATAATCAAGCGATGAGTAGACGCCTTTGGATACAGCCATACTGTCTTACGGATAAATATCGCATATGTAAGAAACCAAGTATTTTGTGACTTGATCAAGAAGGAGGGGCTGGTTTGCTTCGATCTCGGTGTTTGATTTCTCTAAAGCTTCCTGTTCCTCTTCTTTGCACCTCCGCTCCACTTTCGCAACAGTACTGCAATACGTTTCATATGCTGTGCGATCCCGGTCCTTCAGGTTACCTTTGTCGAGAAGAATATCGAACCCAGCGGCATCAACAGAGGGAGAAATGACGACGGAGCCGGATTTTCTCCTAAAAAGGTCCCCAAGCTCATAAGAACGTGAATGAGAGCGGATACCTTGAACACGTACAATTCAGATTCGAACCGCTGTCTGGTAAAAGATTCCTCGAACTCGTCAGTGCTATCAGTACCAGGTCTAAAGCGGGTGGTTGTTATTGCTTGGACTGTTTCTCCATCAACAAATTGAGGGATGAGGGTCTCTTGACGCCGGGACCCTCTCGATGTCGGTATATCTACCGTCGATGCACGGAAAGCGTCATGCAGAACCTGTCCGTGCGTAAACGTGAGAGGTTGCCGCATTTGGAGTGGTTAGAGAGCGTACAGTGAACCCGGCCTTAACGTCCACTGCCTCCTCCTGTTCATTTGTTTTGGCCACCTCGAACGTGAATAAGCGGTCATCGACATTCGCATCCTCGCCATCACTCCATTCCCCGTCAGAGTTATCGTCCTGGTCCACGTCCCCAAAATCGAGCTTCGCTTCATGCTCCGGGGAGATAAGAGCGTGGATTTGGTCGGTCAAGCAGGTGAGGTATCGCATGAAGGTAACGCGATTCTTGCGCACAGCCCCAATAGCATTATCGTCCCAAGTATTTTCTTCGGGCCAGTAGATGACGTAGCGGATAGGAGGGACAGAGGAAGAATCGTCCGGAGGAGTGGGAGAGAGAATGTAGATGCCGGAACGAAGAGATAGTCTCGTGTTGAGGGATACGTTGTCTTCCACAAGTAGAAGGGCAGAGCTAGTTAATGAACGTTCAGTTCAGTATTAGTAGACAATATATGAAGCACGCACACTTCATCGTCAACAGAGCCGAGAGAGCGTAGGAATCGTACGATTTCTGTCTTGCTTCCATATATACCAACAAGGTGCAACGAGGCTTCGCGATCCAGGCGAGCAAAGTCGATTTTCGTGACGTTGGTATATGCACCGGGGAGGACGCTGTTGATGAACCGACCTAGTGACTCTTGAGAAATGATGATCTTATCAACCAGACCACCACTCCCAATTTCGCTGTAAAGATCCAGAAGGCGGAGTAGGCCCTTGACGCGCGGCAAAAGGTCGAAACGATCTGGATCGTGGATTTCCGTAGTTAGCGAGCCAGTAGCGTTGGGGTCTGGGCGGTCGAAGTTCTTCTCTGCGTGGCCTTCGGTTCCGAAGGTCGGAGAAGACGGGAGCGTCTTTGGCATGGCGCTAGCCGCTCTTTCTCTTTTATCGCTTGCCGTCATCTGGGTGGTAACGTTTGACGAAGGTTCGTTGGGTTCACTCTGAGCGGAAGTAGTAGGGCCGAAGGTAGGCATGGCATGGGCCAGCTCTGCGTCGCTTTGATTGGCAGAAAATTCGGAGCTATAACTAGTGTGGCCATGGCTGGTCGGATTCTGGGGTATGAAGTTGAGATTGGCTGGAGGATGGGTGTCCCTGCCCATCGACGAGGTTTGATTAGATAGGATTGAGAAGGGTTGATGGATGATATGGGCAGCACAGAAATGGAAGTGAGGAGTAGGAGCTCTGTGAGAGATGGGGGGTTGCGACGGTGCGGCTGGACGAAACTGCCAGACCTCCCATCCTGTCTAAATATGCACTGATAAGTCTGTTGGAAATGAAAGAACTGCGCGGGACCTGAGTTTCTTGAGTCGTGTCCTCGTTTTTTGTTCTTGGCTCAGGGTTACGCAAAGGGGGATGGTTGCGGAATTGTGACGCACCGTGTGGGAACTGGCATTTAGTTGATAAAGTCTTCTGACATCCTTGGTTTTAAAGTTACCCTTGTCTGCATGGCTCCATGAGGTATCTTTGGGCGCTTTGATCTGAAGATTCTAGGAGGTAATTTCTAGACTATGATTTACTTGTTAGATAGGATTGAACTTTGTGTAACGTGCATTTGGTCACCCACCGACTGGACCCAAAACGAAACACTATATAACACATAAAAGGTATCTTTCGGCAATGTGATGTGTAGATACGGATAGGTAATCTCCAGAATATCGATTCACTTACTGGATAAGATTTGAACTTTGTATAACGTGTATTTGTTCACCGGTTGCAGCCTTGGAACATCGACTTGGCCCCAAACGGAACACTACTCACTTAATCAACACCTTGTGAGATGTGAGTCATCGACTCGGACGACCTAGAGTACGAAAGCGAGCACGTTGACACCCAAGCGGAGCTGCCTCCAGGATTGGACCTGCAACTGGAGAAAGAAATCCAACTTATTCTCTGAGGGAGCACGGCCGCCCAAATCCAAGCGCCCAAACCCGAGAGGGTAATGAGCGTGAGTGATGCACCTTGGGCTTAGTGATACGAAGACGACGCCATCATCACCTGATCCTAGATGGCAGGACTTCCGGCTTCTTCCGTAGTACAAAAACAGCAGTATATTATACGAAATACCAGGTGTATACCTTAGGTAGCGGAGACAGTGGAGAAATCAGTCCGAGATAAAGCGAAGCAGAACCCAGCTACGTTAACGTACAACAACTTCATCAGAAAAAACCTCGGC
>WSUB01000383.1:0-14513 GCA_019633425.1 Tulasnella sp. 424 | reverse complement strand
GACGGTGTGACAGAGCGACAAGGTTGCGAAGAAGCCGTGCAGGGTACGGGAATGCTCTTGGGAGTCGCCGCGCAGGAGGTCATTTTCCAAAGTTTCATCGTGGAATCGGATGTGAGGGGAAACTTTCGGTGCAGTTTGGGGAGCGGTGGTTTCGTCGGATGATCCGGTTTGGGTATCTTTGGCAGGGGCCGGGGCATCCTGTTGAGCTGCTTCATCCACATCCACCGGCTCGTCCGCCGTAGAGTCGCCTTTATAAATCTTCCCACCAATCGAACATTGACGGAAGACCATGGCGTTTTGGGTTAAGGTTCCGGTCTTGTCTGAGAAGACGTATTCGATCTGGCCCAAGTCGTCTGCCAAATTCCATGAACGCGCCAGCGTTGGTTGGTCCGTCTTCTCGTACCAAATGTCTTTGTCGAAGTAGATGAAGACGGCTTGACAAGTTCGGACGAACTCGATGGAGATGTACAGCGAAATCGGGACGACGTTTTGGAATGTGATGAGTGCATTGCCGAAAGTAATTCCGCCGTTGACTCGAGGATTATCGTCAGATCGGTCTGTGCCATATTCCCAGGGGGCATTGTTGTCGTGACCTCTTCGTTCCAAGATAGAGTCAACGACGGCGCAAACGACTGCCATGACGGCAAGGAGGATAAGGTTGACGAAACTGTTGAACCATGCAGCACCGGTTAGCGTCTAATCGCCCGAGTCGTTTCACCGCGTCACTTACACTTGGGGGTTCATGTCCCTTTCCACACGGCTCCGCTTACTAGGGGTAGCGCCCGAGTTCAGAACAATCTTCGTGTCCTCTCCAGTGTACAACACAATGCCGATGCACCAACGAGTGTTCCTCAAAATGGTACCACGCAGTAAAACCGTCAGCGCATCGACCGGCTGCTTCTCTCCTTCGACTAGCACAGCCCCGTGAATCTGGTACATGTTTGGCTGCGCAGCCTCCATTTCGATGCGGAATGCGGTGCCCGCGACATCGCTGGGCGTTCGAAGCTCTGACAGCGAGGGAACAGCGTGTCGCGACTTGAGGTTAGTCTCTCCATCCAGATTCTTGGTCTCGACGAACGCGACATTTTCCTCCTCGGAGGTCGCACAGATCAGGACATCGGCGGGGATGGGATCGTCCGACTGGAGCATGATGACGTCTCCGACTGATATATCTTCCCAGAGCGTGCGTTTCCAATGTGCCTTGGTCTCGTCAAGGTGATGGCTTGTCTCCAGGAATCTTGGATTATCGGGTTCGTTGGTATTGTCGTGATCGACGACGACTTGAGGAGTCGCGTCCGGAGCAGGCTTTTCCGCATGTTCTTCGACATGGGTGTGGACCTCGTGATTCCTCGATCGCCTGAACAACTTCTCCACGAATGCGAAAGAATACGACTTCTGTTTGGGGCCAGTTACGTTTGGATTCACCCAGTCCGCGCCATGCAACCTCCAGACTTTCGAGTGGTTAACTGCGCGGTCTGACTGGTGTCGCTTGATGTCCTCGTAGCCGTCTTTGATGCCAGAGGCGAGAAGCACGACCAGTAGTGGAAGAATGACGAGACCCTGTCACCAAGCGTCAGAACGACCCACACATGCGGGTAAGCCAAGGAGGACGAGACCCACCGGAGAAATCGTTGAGAATGCCGAGAAGAACTGAAGGATGGCGATACCAGCGAAGAATCTGTGGACAACGGAGGGGTCAGTTAGTGCTCATGACGAGAGGCAATATGGCCACGCAGAGGCGGCGATGCGCGAGAGAACAAGAGGGGGCGCTAAGCTCACTCACATGTTGGCTATCCGTCTGAATTGCTCGAGTAAATTCTTTGGCAGGAATGTGATGACGGTGTATTTGGAGGTGACGACCTGGTTCGTTGGGTATACCCAGCTCGTCTTGACTTTGCCCTTCTCATATGCGTCCTCGGGCAGGTTCTCGTTGACATAGATGGTTCGTTGAACGGGCGGCGGCCGTTTGCGCTTGAAGAGATCTTCGATTTTCCAGTCTGTGAGTTTGGTGAACCAGTTGTTAGGCTTTCGACGTCGTTGCTGCGGGGTTGTCGGGGCCATGTTGAAGAGCAGTCGGTCTGGAAGACTAGTTCGAGATTGGAGCGTCGTAAGACGGGGTCGTTCGCCAAGCTTAAACCGCCCCTAAAGAACCTTGTGGACGCTGTTGTCCCCTTTCCACACTGCGTAGGAGCAGCACAGGCTTTCGCGGTTGGTGGGTCTCGCGAGTCAAGGCAGTAGAGAGTCGATGGGAGGTGGATGGGAGAGGGAATGCGTTCACGGTCCAAACGGAAATCAACGCCGCGGGTCAGAAACTAACGGCCCTTATGATGATGAGTAATCACAATCTGTTCAGCATTGCCGAGACCCCGACAACGGTACACGCAATACAATCTACAGCTTCCGAATTACCAAGGCCGAAATTGCTCCATCGCCATCCGTAGTCCTTCAACACCGTCGACAGCCAACTACATCCTCCTACGCAGGCTGCGGCGAGCGTTCGTACACCGCCCGGTATTCGATGACCGATCACGTTTGCTGACACTCCCACACCTGCCTCCTTCTCCGCGGCATGTTTGGAAATCATCATCTCGCAAGATAGTGATTCCCTCAACTCAAAAACATTGCTGACAACCAGCCGACGCCCTGCATCCTTTCCATGACGAGAAAGTGCGGGCGGTCAGGGGAAGCCCGCGTTCGGCGGCCGGTCCCGTCCCCGGACACAGAGGGCTTTTAGCTCATCGTCTTGGCCTCACTGCGCGTCTTGGATGAAGAGGGGGAACTCAAAGTGTTGCCTTGAGGCTTCTTGTCAGCAATCCAGAACTCTGTCTCGTAGATCCATCTGACCCGGGTGGGACGGCGCTTATCAATACGGCAAACAATGCGACCAAAGGCAAAAACTCCGCATACCTCATCATTCCCGGCCTATTAGCCGTGTACTCCGTGTCAACTTGCCGCCGACTCCCAGGCCGCACCTCGAACCCGATCAGCTCGGCTAATTTCAATACCTCCTCCAAAGACAGTTCCATCCGAGCTACGCCGCCCGAAGTCCACAACAACGGGCCAAGATTGATCCAAGTCCCTCCGGGCGCCAGAAGATCGTGAATCTGCTCTAAGCACTGCACGATGTTTACTGCTGTGTCGATGAAAAACATTGTAACGATGAAGTTGTATCCGCCTTGAGTGATGCTATAAAAGTCGGCGTCCAGAAGGCGGAAATTTGAAGATTGGCGGGGAACGACATCAGGGAATCGGATGACGCGGAATAGGTCCTCTGAGCGTCGGGTATGGGATAGTGCAAAGTACCATGGCTGAACGCTGTGTTGACCAGGCTCTGTGGTATACTCGGAAAGAAGATACCGCAGTGGAAGTGTCATGAAATTTGAGAATTCGTTCGCAGTAACGTCGAAACCTGAGATAGCCAAAGGGTGAGCGAGGTAGGCTTGGAGCGCCGGACGCAACGTACCAAGCTGTGAAATCTCCCAAGCCAGCCTTCCCATCCCACTACCAGGCAACAGTACTCTGGCTCGAACCCTATCCTCCGATGGGACGGCCTTCTCGAGAGCATTAAGAATAGGCTTATGAGCGTACTGCCTTTCAATTGCCCCTTCGTCGCTCCAATCGCGAACGAGATGCTTGAGCGCCTCCCGTACACGCATCGCATCCGTCTCCTTCGAACTCGCGGGCACCACACCCAGCTGCTTCTCCGCGAACCGCGCAATGTCACGTGTTAGAATACTGTTCGTCTTGTTTGCGTTTTGGATGTTCGCCAACTTGGCTCCATAACCAACTCGATGCCCCAGAGAGCGGTGGTGAGATGAGAGCCTGTTGTACGATGCCAAGTTGGCATCAAGGCTTTGCTTCTGCAAAATGTCGAAGTTTGCAAAGGTGTTGACTGCTCGCTGTAATGAATATGCGGCGGAGCTTGAGAAGTATGGTACTTCGGATGATGTAGGAGATTTTGCCGCCAGGTAGTTTCGAATTCGGCCTGCACTTCGGTACTTTGCGATAGGTTTGGTCCATAGGAGGTAGCCATAAACGACGAATAGACTTGATACGACTATCACCAGGGCCAGTATTTGGAAGGTGCTTGTTGCGCCGTTATCTATGTTCTGAGTTGGTTGAATCCGATATGCCATGGATAGTTATAAGTCGTAGAGGTATTCTGGGTATTTTGGGTATCTGAAAGAACTCGGTTAAAAAGGCCAAACAGGGGCGGGAATGTGATCATTACATACGTGGCGGAGATGAGAAAAGAGACGTAAAGCAAGTCTTGATTGATAAAACAAATCTTACTAGCCGTCTTCATTAGTCCTGTGTTGTCATATTTCATGCTATGGGCGACTCACTGTGACAAATTACAACAGGAGATGGAACAAGCTCCAGTTTGTTGACATGGTTCGTCTCAAACAATAGGAGTGATGTCGGAATCTCTCACGAACAAAGACGCCGTTCGCCGTCATTTATCCCTTCCAGTTCAGACCAACGCTCATCATCTTTCATCACCCCCCACAGGCGAGGAAGGTTCACGATCGAGATGTCCAATCAACTCGTCATACCCTTCAAGACATCGCGACCCGTGGATATCAAGAGTGCCGTGAAGGACTACATTGAAAGCCAACACCCTGAGACTCACCCGGACGCGTTCCGGTCGGATGTAGAGCAGTGGGAAGCATTGAGGAAAGATGCGATATCTGGAGGGGTGCATGTCAGTAGGATAAATGGTCTACTCAGGTGCGTATCACTCAGCCCGTGGGCACCTGCGCTACGTCCTGACCAGCGCTGAATGCCAAGGTATCAAGCTCAACTTGTGTTCATCCTAACCAAACTCCCGCCAGACGTAAGCGTCCTCTCATATCACCCACACTACGCCTGACAGCCTGTTTCGCTCATAGATCGGTTTGGAAATATCATACGACCCCGTGTTCCGGACGCGCTCAACCGCAGCTTTGTCGGCCCCAAACTTGCATCTAGAACTTGTATGCGTGGTGTTCAATCTGGCGTCCCTATATTGTCAACTCGCGAGGAGTCAAGATCGATCTCAAGCTGAAGGTGTAAAGTTTGCGACTAACTACTACCTGGTAAGACTCCTCTCATCGACTCGAGTCGCGCGACCTCTGAAGCCCTTTGTCAAAGCAAGCATCTAGTGCTCTTTCACATATAGTCGATACCGCCTTGCCCTCCTTGCAGGCATCTTATGGCCAGCCCCTTCCCATCGACATGACCGCGCCGTTCTTCAATAGTTTGAAGTGGCTTATGCTTGCTCAAGCTCAGGAGTGCGCACTGGGCAAAGCTATCAGCAGTGAGTACTTGGTTTACATCCTCGAAAGGGATATGTGATCCGATACGATTATTTAATACTGTATAGGCAATGCGAGGACTGGCTTGCTCTCCAAGATTGCTATGCGTGTTCGTAGGAGAGATCCAACTCAACCCGCGAACCATAAGCTGACCTTTTCCAACAACAGACTGCAGAGCACTACAATTCCGCGTACGATGCAATTGAGAACTCGGTTCCACAGGTGGCAAATGCATTCCCTCCAGTTAGTCAAACTGCGAACTTGAGAGGTCAAGCAGCTGCCTGACGCTCGTCTCCTACAGGAATGGCGAGCGCACCTTCAAATCAAAGCACTGCAGTTCGAAGCTTTCGCCCAACAGCAACTCTCAATGGACAACAACGCCGGCGGACAATACGGAGAAGAAGTTGGCCGACTTCAACTCGCTGCAGGACTCGCCAAGCGAGCTTCGGAGAAGGCAAACTCGGTGTCTGGGGTGGCGAAGCCTGTTAAAGATGAAGTAACGAAGCTTCGGAACGATATTACGAAAGATCTGGCGACAGCTACGAAGGACAATGATTTGATCTATCATAAAGACGTACCGGCACCCGAAGCCCTCCCTAAAATAGCTGGCATCGACCTCGTCAAAGCGGCACCGATACCGGAACTTACTCAACCAAGCTTCTTGGTCGGACCTTCGAGAGAAGCGCCAATATTTGGAGACCTTCTCGCCCATGGGGCCCGAGCAGCTGTCGGTGAGTGCACCAGGTGGTTTGCGCTTCTCGTGCACTGACCGGCTGGACTCTGCGACAGAGCTGTATAAGGACCGATTGTCTAATTACATCAAAGACAATATCGTCGACGTACAGAAGAGCCTTGATGCCGATATAACCATGTCCGTCTGTCTGTTCGTCCGTGGTTTCGGTAAGAGACTAACTCGTTGGGATCGGACGGTAGGAAATTGCACGAGCTCAGCCTGCCTGCAGCGTTGGACGCGCTAGACAAGAAGATTGGTCTTCCACCAAGCCTCCTCGCCAAGGCAGGAGAAGTTCGCCAGAACGAGGGGAACAAGAAGATAGAGAGCATGATGCAAGACGTGGCCACTATAGCGACTCATTGTAGGGAAGCAATCCATGCGGTAAGATGCGCTCTACGCGTTGGACTAGACAACCCTCTAACATTGCCTCCCAACAACAGGCCGCTAAGATCCTCGAAGCTGAAGCCCAGCAGGATGCGGTGTTCCAACGTACTTTCGAGGGCAATCCGCATATCTCTCGAGAACCTTCCAACCGTGCCAATCATGCCCTGCTCCAGGATACTTTGAAGTTCCAGCAAGCGTTTATGACCGCTACTGACAGCGACGTACAGATAAGGGACGCCTGGCTTCGGTGGCGAGAAACCATTTCCTTGCTTGGGGGTTCCCAGGTTAGTGCGCATGGTGCCATTGCAGACCACAGGTACACATTGGCTGATGAGTGGCTGCAGACTGAAATCGAAGCGGCCATTCCATCGACATCTTCAACCGGGTCAGCATCCTCTACCATTTTGCCTCATGCTCGCGAACTTCGGCGACTTCTTGAGGAATTGGACGATCTCAAGTCATCTCGGGCCGAGATCGTCAACGCGGCACGCCATATGGCCGCTATCGACGATATTCGTAGGCGAATCGAGCTGGAAGCTAGTGCGATGGAGAGATGGGTGGAAGTGAAGCCAGCAATGTTCGAGGACACTATTTCGTCCGAATTGGAGAAATACGAGAAGTATAACGCGCAGTTGGAGGGAGGCGGAGAGAAGCAGGCAGCGTTGTTACAGAAGATCGAGGTAACGAGACAGGATGAAGCATGTGAATACGGTGGCTGAGTCCTTCCCATAGGCGGCAAATAGCAGATTTATCGACTCCCGAAAGCGGGATCCCTTGGTTGAGCAGAGGGAACAGGCCCTTTCGACCTTATATGACGCATATAACGAATACAAAAAGACTATCGGTGATCTGTCCCAAGGCTTGGAGGTGTGTCAAAGTGGTAGAGCATCGGGAACACATACTGACACACAAAAATTCACGCAATAGTTTTACAACAAGTTGTCAGTAGTGACCACGCAATTAGCGGAAAACTGCCGGGTATGGGCCGCCGAGCGAGAGGCGGAAGTCAAGTAGGTCGGACTCAAGTGGGCTCCGGTGACGACGGGAACTAATCCCCATTCAGGAGAATTCATGACGCGTTGCGACAGGCCGCAGCGGCCCTCGTCGACGCCACACCGTCGCAACCAGACCAGCCAAGTGTCGCACCTACGCGGGGACCTGCGCAGGTACAGCCGGAGAGGGCTGACGTCGTCATGACATCGCCCAGAGGCCAAGTCTCGCAGTCCATCCCTGCTACCCTACCACCAGCGACACCGAGCAAGACTTGGGAACCAAAATCCAAATTCGTCCAGAATGCACTGGGGTCCCGAGCGGCACCTGCGGCACCTGCAACACCTTCAGCGCCGGTTCCCACAGCTGGCCCGTCAAGTGATAACCTCCCGAGTCCATGGAAGGCAACTGTGTACGCGCGAGAACTGAACGCTGCGGACGCCGATTGGGAAGAGGAAGAGGTGCGAAATGTATCGCCGAAGAAACCGTACGCCCATGAATTGGGCAACTTGAATGACAGCGATGACTGGGATGATGGACCGGTTCTGCCGTCAGCACCGGTTGCCAGTACACCATTGAAGGGTTCGGGGAAGAAGACTGGCAATAATAATCGGAGTTTGAATAATTCAGATAGAACACCTTCCGGTAAGACTAAAACCAGATCGGGTCGGGTGCCAACGACGTAGGGTACGGGGGCTTCGGGGGGTTTTTTTTGTTGCAATGCTTGGCTGCTGCGATGTCGATCAGGGAGCTTTTTGGCGTCGTCGAGTTCGGGTGTCGTACGTCGACGCTTGGTTAAACGTTTTTGTAGAATTTTTTTTTGGTCGTCGTGACTATATTGAGACTAGCTTTGATGGGATATGAAAAGTTCCAGGGGAGTGGAGCGAAGGGAGGAAAGGAGGGAGTCTCTGAGACCCTTTGTTCGTGTGTGTTGGTCTATCTGCACTCTAAGAACTGGTCTCTCTTTTCCCTCTCCCTTCACGCGATCGACTACGACCGAAACCTTTCCCTCCTCCTCCTCCACCGCATTCAAGTCCTTCAACTCCATCAAGAGAGCAAAGGCAGACAGGCAGACAGAAGCACCCAGTATCATACACTCTCCTTTTTCTTCAACGTATATCCCTTCTCAACTCCTTCAGTCCAGTCTTCAATCCCTTGGGCGCACCCAGACCTCTTTTCAATCCCTCTGCTGTCCATTTTCTTCCCTCTCAACTCGCACTCTTCAACCCACCACTTCTCTCCACTGGATCAATCAATCCCCCTAGCAATGTCTTTTACAACGACCGAGCCAAGTTCGCCGGGTAGCCTCCGGCGCCTTACCAACCGCAACACCAATCGCTACAGCGTGACGGCACTGTTCAGCATGGCTGCCGAGCAGGACGTCGAGGTGGAGGACGACCTAGCGAGAGGTCAGTACGCCCCCGGACTGGCCTTAGGGAAACTAGGGTGTCTCCTTCCTGCACTGACGCACTCTTGCACCCTCAGCGCAAAAACGACTTCGTGAACTCAAGAGCAGGATATCCGCTCAGTCGAAGAAGAATTTCGTCCTGGAAAGGGACGTGCGCTACCTGGACTCCCGAATAGCCCTGTTGATCCAAAACCGCATGGCCCTCGACGAGGTGAGATGATGATCCCTGGGGGCGCGGACCGCGAGCAAAAGGCCTAACACCGGAGCCGGTTTTCAGCGCGATGAGGTACAAGCCACGCTGGAAGACGTTGATCCAAATGAAGGCAACTTCCCGGATGATCGAAAGATGCAGGTTTGTCCTTTGACGTCTTACCGGCTAGAGATTTTGAGGCTGACCGGCCCACGATGCGGACGTCCAGCAATACTCGAACCTCTTCTTCCTCCTGCAATCCGAGCCGAGACACATCGCCTCGCTATGCCGGCTCGTCAGCCTTTCCGAAATCGACACTCTGCTCCAGACCGTCATGTTTACGCTTTACGGTAACCAGTACGAGAGTCGCGAAGAGCACTTACTCTTGACCATGTTCCAGGTAAAAGACCGCATTCTCCCTTTTTCGTCCACCTGAAACACTCCGCCGTGGCTGACCTTTTCATGCGCGCCCGCTCCCCCACAGTCCGTCCTATCAGCGCAGTTTGAGACCGCGACGGAGTTTGGCTCCCTCCTGCGCGCCAATACTCCGGTGTCGCGAATGATGACCACTTACACTAGGCGCGGTCCGGGTCAGAGTTACCTCAAGTCCGTACTCGCGGAGCGCATCAACAGTCTGATCGAACACAAGGACCTGAACCTTGAAATGAATCCTCTGAAGGTGATTGGAGGAATCTCATGGGGATTTTGAATCACGAAGTGCTGAAATATTATTCCGTCTTGACCGAAAATTAGGTGTACGAACAAATGATTGACCAAATCGAAGAGGAGACCGGCAGTCTACCTCCACACCTTGCGAGAGGAGTTTCACCCGAAGCCGCGGCCGCCAACGTCGACGTTCAAGCAATCATCGCGCCTCGTCTGACGATGTTGATGGAGATTGCAAACAGCTTCCTCGTGACGATCATCGACAGCAAGGATAGCGTGCCGTACGGAATTCGCTGGATCTGCAAGCAGATTCGAAGTCTGACCCGGGTAAGAAGCGGTCGGCAGCTGTTGAAAATCAGGGTCTAACCAGCTTTTCCCTCCCTCACAGAGAAAGTACCCTGACGCAACCGACTACGCACTTTGTTCACTTATCGGCGGATTCTTCTTCCTTCGATTTATCAATCCGGCGATCGTCACTCCTCAGGCGTACATGCTGGTCGATGCTGTTCCAGCCAAGCACCCTCGCCGAACCTTGACCTTGGTTAGTGTTGAACTCGTTGTAAAGCTTACCCACCTAACCGCCAGTTTCTATTCTAGATTGCTAAAATGCTCCAGAACCTTGCGAACAAGCCGTCATATGCCAAAGAGGCGTACATGATGACTTTGAATCCGTTCGTCGAGAACAACAAGGCTCGTATCAACCAGTTCTTGAACCAGCTTTGCGAAGTTGGAGACTTTTACGATACTCTAGAGGTACTGAGATGCACCTAGGCGCCGTTGACTGCGTGCTGACAGGCAGCTTCCGGTAGATGGACCAATACATGGCTCTCTCCAAGAAAGATCTGCAGATCAACATCACGCTGAACGAGTTGTATAATACGCACTCGTTGCTTCTGCAGCATATCGACGTTCTGGTACGCCTTGGTGAAGTTAGGTACCCCTGTGTGCCTTGCGCTAACAAGGCCTATGCCGCCCCTAGTCACCGAACGAAAAGCAACACCTTCGCATTCTAACAGACGAGCTCGGAGCCGCGCCCGCTCAAGTTCCTAGAAAGGAAAATCGAACCATCGAACTGCCGCTATACAGTCGCTGGGAGACTCCGATCCAGGACATCCACATGGCCCTCATGTCGGAGAACAACTTGACCCAGAACGACATCCTGTACATGGAGACCAAGTCTATCTTCGTCCAGCTCATCCGTTCGATGCCCAACATTGCGGACAAACGGCCGATCAACCTCCCTGCGATTGCGGAAAAAGCAGCTACCACCAAGGACGCCATGTTGGTGAGGAAGGGAATCAAGGTCAAGGAAATGCTGAGGGAGTTGGAGGAGCTGCATATCGTCGACCGGAAGGACGATTTCAAACTCATGCAAGATGAAGTCGCCGCCGAACTGCAGCACCTCGGCAACCTTCGCGAGAAGGTCCTCCTCGAGACCCGGTCGTTGGACGCGGTGTACAAGACCATTTGCGACCACAACTCGTACCTCCGATCGCAACTGGAACAGTACAAGGCGTATTTGCAAAACGTGCGTTTAACGGCGGTCAAGGACAAGGGGTCTGCACCGGTTGGCGTTGTATCCGTCGGCGGGAAAGAGAAGAAGCAGTCCAAGAGCACGGTGTTGGGCCCGTATCGGTTCACGCATGCTCAGCTGGAGAAGGAAGGGATCATTGTGGAGAGCAATGTTCCTGAAAATAGGTACGTGGCTTGAATACAGACTGAAGTACCTCGGCTGACGACGAGCCCACGTGTAGGCGTCCGCATATCTACTTCAACATTACGTCTCCGACACCCGGTACTTTCATCATCGCTCTTCACTACAAGGGCCGCGATAAAGCAATACTGGAGATGGATTTGAAGATTGATGATTTGCTTGAAAAGGTAGCAGAGCCGGGAATATGATCCAGCCCACAGTGCTGACCCCGATCCGGCTTCGCTGCTATAGCAAAAAGACAACAAGCACTTGTTAGACTTAGAATACGTCCAGCTGAACGTTGTGAAGGTGTTGCAGCTTCTTAACAAGGTACGACGGATCATATAGGCTCGCAGGGAAATCCAGCGTGCTAACCAGGTTGTCGTAGGTGTTCCGAAGCAAATAATCCTTACGGCGTGGGCGCAGTGCACTAGTGGGCGGTGTACTTTATTTCTAGGGACCTTGTTCCATCCTCCTTTTTCCTCTCTGCTTTTATGTTCTTTGTTTCTATCCTTCTTTTTTTCCCCTCATTCTTATTCATTCAGTGCTGCTCTTCTCGACTGAGTCGATATCCCCGCATCCTGGTCATCTGCCCCCCCTCCCCTCCGTCCCGTGTCTTTTCGCTCTTCATTCACTCCTCCCCCTTTTCTATATGGATTGTATGTATGTACGAGTTGGGCGTTATCATTTTCTCTCTCTCCTTTCGTTCTGTCCTGAAGACTATATGAGGCGCGCCTCAGGACGGCAAGTTAGGCTCCCGAAAGGCGTTTGATCCGACTAGCACGCGTCAACTGCGCTGCTTCTGTTTGGAATGTTTGGGGTTATAGCTGTAGAGCGATAAAGGCTAAAGAGGAAGGTAGGAGTACAGGGTCGAGTGTCCAGGACCTACAAGGTGTTGCAAAGAATCGTCAATCGTGGGCGTTCCTCCGACGAGGGGAACCATCCGCGAGGGGTGGACTTCCCGGAACAACCGTGACACGCTTCTGCTCTCTGTCCGCTCTAGTTTCGGAATCTTCTGTTAAGTCTCCTTTGCGCTTTCTAGGAGTTGAACTCGGAGTTGGCAGCTGCGTGATGGGCTTTCTGCGAGTCCGGGGAGTGTTAGGCGATTCAAGAAGGACTGCTTCTTGCATAATCTGAGCTCCAGAAGTAGAGGTTCTTCTTAACCCTTTTATATGAGCTTCTAAGGGGCCAGATGATATTCGGCTTGCTGAAAGGTTGATGGTGGGCGATCCACGCAGGCTGCATGGTAAGTAAAACGCTGAGAGCATCGGTATTCCTCCAACATCTTGAACATGACAGACGGGTTGAAGAGTTTCTTCATAAGGGAGTGAAAAAGGGGCTTCGCTAAAGTTCGATACGTCGAGTCTCAAATTGTCCCTGAGCCATCGTCCCCGAACGATTGTAATTCCTGCTTACCTGACTTGCAACGCCCCGTCTCCTATCCTCATCAGAATATCTTACGATAGATGGTACCATGGATAGATAGCCACGAGCGGTTTGTTGGCTGAGGGCTCCGCTACCGACGTTGGGATCCAGCTTTCAAAGTGAGCTCGGGCCCGAGCCTGCATCACGGCTAGGCTCGAGCCAGCTTGGGCCCAGCCCAGCCGGCTTGCCCGACACTATGATCGTACGACTCTACATATTTATTGCAGCTAGACAAAATCGTCAGCATATGGCAGAAGAAGAGGTAAGTGATAAACGCCAACCTTGCAACCGCAGAGCCGAGATCAACAGGTCGGCCCACAGCTGGGGCTCGCTTGTCCAAGAACACTCCCAGGTCGTTCCCCAGTGCAAGGGCTTTGGCTTCCTCCGCCGACATGGGTTCCGAGGAGAATCGGAGCCACTGGTTTCCACCGGAACTGCCTTGACATCAGGGGTAGCACCATTACTCCATGGTGAATGACGTGCGGAAGGCAGCGGATCTGAGCCTTGGAACAATCCCACCGAACTTGCATCTTGCCCGACATGACCAAATTGGGAACTAGCTTGGTATACTCGGTGACAAGTGTGCCATTACTACTTGCATTATCCGCCGCAACCGCAGCCGCAAATTTCAACGTAAATTAGGGACCAGGCCCATGATTTTCATTAGCGGTAGCTCTGCCACCGTCCTGCCAAGACAATTTGCGATATTCTTTCCATCGTGTGCTCCATGCATCTCAACACAGTCGAGGAGAACCTCATTCATCCTCCACTCCTTCGTAATAAATGTTCCTACAATCGTAAGAATGGCGATTCGATTGCTGGATGTCCATGTATCCAACGCAACAGGCATGAGACCGGGTATACTCCGGAGCCACAATAGACATAAGACACTACTTAATGGACAGGGTAAACGGAGTAACAACCTGGAGATAGTTCTTAAACCGCTGGCGCTGGACCTCTGGAGCTACTACAATGCGGTTCTTTAGAGCGTCCGCTTTGATGATCCGCCCTTCAACAGCAGGGCGGAGGTAGCCAAAGATCCCAAGGGGCCCTTCGGATTCGATTTTGGTGAATGGCTAGTTGCCGATAGTGATTCACCTGACGATCTTCTCGTGAAGAGTGTCCAGATTGAACGACTAGTTTGATCAGGATGCGATATCAGAGTTGACTAGCGTACTTGCAAGTCTATTTCACTTACAGAAGAGACCATACTCACAACGCTCGGCTGTTCATTATCGTCGATGTTTATCCCTGCTGCTCGCTTCTCTTCGCGCTTTGCTTCAGCCCAAATTGCTCCATGCTTTCCTTCCAGCTGGGAGTTCATATTCCGCGCTTAACCCGCCCCTTTATCCACTTTCCCTTAGTGCGTAGACAGTATTGCAATGTGCGTGATACAAGCTTCCCTAAATCGTTTTCTTTGGCATCTTCAACCCCGAGAAAGTTGAAAACGAGTGTTTGTTGCTCTTGAAGTAGGGGGAGTCGGCCCCATTGTTTTCTTTGGCTCTTCGGTTTAATATGGGAGTCTGAGGCTTGCTTAACATAGAAGTCGATGATGTCGGACTCCGGAGTTGCCTGACTCGGAGTTCGTTCGAAATGAGGGTTAGTGGAAGTGGTGGTAGGGTGGAGGGCCGGAGGTACAGACGAGGTAGGTAGTGTTGCCGGCGGTTCGGTTCGGTTCGGTTCAGTTCGGGAACTGGTTTGCCATCTGGCACAAGTCGGTTTACGGT
>WSUB01000382.1:0-15075 GCA_019633425.1 Tulasnella sp. 424 | reverse complement strand
CAGCTGCCAACATACCTCCGCCCCCACCATCACGCTCACCCATCGCCACACCTAAAACAATCGACTCGGGGTACCTGTCTGCCTCCACCCCCGAAGGGTCGCCTCGCACCTCCTCCGACCTTAGGCGCGACCTGCAGGTCAAGTCGAACTCCTTGTTGAGCAACCATGATCACCTCATCGAAGCTGGGCTCCAGGCCAAAGAGCGTCGGCGACGCGGCCCCAGCAACTCGCGCGACGACGTAGACCTCCCCGCCGATCTCCATCCCACTGTCTCCGGGTCCACTGCGAGTTCGTGTTTCCCTTGTACAGTCAACGTGTTTGACGTGATTCCTAACCCTACCTTTTTAACAGGTACCTCCCTCTTTCTTCCCGAGCCCCACGTCCCCTAGCTACCTTACCCCTCCCTCACTCTTGACTCGTTCTCATGTTTCATTGACCGTCTTAGACTTTCTCCAATTGCTCGGTTTTACTTGTAAATTCCTCCGGTTTTCTTTCCTTTCTCGGCCAGTTTGTTGTTCCCTCTAGTTGCTATCGTTTTGTATCCTTCGACTCCCTCTGTTTCATTTCTATTTTATTTCTAAAGTTTCGGCGCACTTCTGGTTTCGAATATTATCTCGGCTTGGCTGTTCTCATTTTAGAATTCGCTCCGCGACGCGTGACGTACTACATGGAGCAGAATTGCACTCTTTTTCGGATAATAGAAACCTGGGGTAAGATCATCTTTTATTCGTCACAGAAATAAAACCTCCAAAAAAGAAGTAAACAGAAGTTGAAAGAAGCACATGCTGGTTCCCGTCGGCAGATGTGAAAACGAAGAAGTATAATCCGTGAAAAAAACCAGAAATATCATTTGTAATAAGCTCGCCTAGAATTAGGACCCGGCAAGAAAACCTGACCTCGGCAACAGCCAAAGGATTTCAAAGTTTCGTGGCTTAAGCCGTTTGGGCAGAAGCGCGTCTGCGGTTCTTTTCCTGCAGGGCAAAAGGCGAACCAATTATCAGCAGACGTAGCGAACAGCAAAATCTGGTCTCTTGCAACCCACCTCGTGATTCTGCATGACGACCAAAGCGACGACGACTGCGATCCAGTAGAAGATGTAACCGAGGACGGTACCGACGGAGCCGTCGTTGGACCAACCGAAGATGGCGGCAAAGATGGCCCAACCGCCGTTTCCGTACTTGTCTTCGGGGTTGCAGCAGTTCAAGTGCCAGATGTTGCCGCGGATGTCGTAGCTACCCGGTCCGTTACCGGCTTCTGCGACGTCGGCGCCAACCCTAAAAAGGAAAGCAGCAAGGGTCAGCCTCCAAGACGGGATTGGGGTGAGGGGGATTCTCACATCTTGTTGAACTTGTTCCTCTGGAAGCTTCCGATAGCCTTGGAGAAGAGACTGGCGCCGACGAGGAGCATGAGGTTGGTGGAGATGACGAGGAAGATGGAGATGGATGTGCGAGATGAGGACCTGTAGATGATGTAGCCGACGACTCGGATGAGACCGCAGAAGACCGACGATGGCTGCCAGTGGAATGGCAGTTGCTTTTTGGCCGAGGGAGACCTATCAACTCAAGTATTAATACCCCGCCTCGTCAATCAACGCAAAGAGATAGGATATACTCACACCACCGATGAAAACGACAGCCTCCAAACCCTCTCGCATGACGGTAATAAACGGCGAAAGGAACAAAGCCCACTTCCCACTGGACATCTCCCACTTATCCTCGCCGCTGAGGCTGGGTCCGCCGCGGAAGGGGCTCCATTTCGCCCATTTGGAGGTGAGTCCCTGAGCGGCGGTGTTCGCGACGTCGGTGATGAAGGCCTTGTGCAGCTTGGCGCGCCACTTGGCTTTGGCCTTGTCGATGCGAAGCATGGTGAGGCCCATGACGAAGATCTGGATCGCGCTGTGTGTGCGGGAGGACCCGATGTGTCGGTCAGCCTTGGCGATTTTGGCGTTTCCGAAACAGTCAACGTATGGGCGACTTACGCGATGACGTTGAACGCACCCTCCCAGATTTCCTCGTTGGCGCCGAAGAGATCGTTAACTTAAGTGAACCACACGGCAATGAAAGCAGCAGCACTGTATAAGGCGAGAGGGGAGGGTTGGTGGTGGAAAAAGGGCATGCCAAGTGATAAGATAACGGGACGCACATAGCCAGAGCGACGAAAAGACCCAAGACAGAACCCGCAAAGACCAAGATGCGCATCTTCTTGATCAAGACATTGGTCTCTGCCTGGCTACCGAGAGCCAAATCTTCACTCTCAGAGGTGTGAGACCCTTCCCGTTTCTTTTCGTCGCTGTCGGTGGTACGTTCGCGGGCGACGGCCGTGGTGTTGCCTGAGCCTGGTTGCTAGACGATTTGCTCTACATACGAGAGCGAGTAGGACGGAGACGATGATGGATGCCTCGAGGGCTTCTCGGAATACCTGCAATGGGGGTAAACTGGGTTGGGATGGCTTTGGGGGGAGGAGTGGAACGTACGATGAAGAAAATTGGGACGCTGAACACAGCTATCATGCTTGAAGCGAGAGGAGGGATGGCGGACGACCCGGAATGGGGAGAGGTCGGTTGAAGAAAAGAGGATGAGGTGTGGCACAATGCAACGGCGCGCATGAACGCCGAACGATCACGTGGGGACCGCTGTCGGAGAACTGGCTACTTCCGCGCACCTATGGACCACCCAAACCCATCTCAAGGGCTTCCATGTTCTGATATTTAGTCATTTCGGACCGATATGAGCGCCTCGCCGACAAAGTTGGGATGGAATGTTGGTGAACCATCCGACGGGCGCCAACACGGACGATCGCCAAGCCTTCATTTCTAGTTCTACCAGGATACCGATTTCGGCAAAAGGACCACTCGGGAAAAGCCACTCATGCATTTTGGAAACGACTCCGGATTAATATTGGTGTGATGCGAAAGTACTTACTGGCTACATCGCCGAACGGTGCAGCTTGCCAGCCTTGGTGCCTTCTGTTGGGGCTCGCGGTAAATCCCTCTACACTTTGTCTACGTCAATGGTCGACACGAAGCATGGAAACCCAGAGCAAGCCACACCATAGTGTAGATATCGGTCCCAGCTCCTGTAAGAACAGGCGTGCAGAGCCAAGCCCTCTTACCCGGGAGTATGTCACATTTTTCCTGCTAGCGAAAAATACTGGTTACATATAGGAAGGGCCGGAGTTGGAGATTGTCCAATCGCAGCCGGGAAATCGGTCAAATCATTGCATGACATCCTTGGGAAGATACCTCGGCCCAGATTTGTGCTTGCAGTTTAAGTGCATATGTTTCTTGTCCGGGGGCGAAGGTACATTCCATACCTTCGCCCGGCCCTATTGAACTGAAGGGTTGCGTCTCACGCGTCAGTAGATGGCGTGCTGTGCCCGGTGTAGGCTTAACACGTAATGGTGGCAGTCGTAAGTGAGAAACACCGGCATGCCTCGAGCATGTGGGGGGTGTCAATTACAGTGCCGTCTCGGACATGAGCACTCGAGTTAAACTGCTGCCTGGAAGGCAAGCATACGAGCACCTCTAAACACCAGCCAACCCCATTGCTGCCCGTGTTGTACAACTCCTATCAGGTTTGTAGTGATGCAGTCTGGTGGCAATCCAAGAGGAAAAGCACCACATCACCGTGACACCTGCACTAGCGCGATCGAAATTCAAGTGGGAAAGAGTAAAACAATACCTGGAAGTCTGGAACCTGCCCTTGAGAAGGGGGGGCAAGTGTAGAGCGGAACAGGACCGTGGTGCATTGGTGAAAGGATCTGGGGCGCCCCCGACGATCCACAATGCTTTACTGGCGAAAGGGCGTGCCTGGCTAGGCCTAGAGCCCACAGACATACGCACATGACGCGAAGGAGATGAAAAGAGCGCAGGCCTACTCTATGGCTGTATAAGCTGCAAGCTCTACTCTTAGCCGATGTGGAGAGGTTTAAATTCTGCGGGGCTCAGCTTGTGAAGGACGGAGGGGACGATATGAAATGGACTGCGAAGGAAAGTAGACAAGCGATGTAGGCCTCTGATGGAGTCCTCCTTGGAGGCCCAAATCATAAGGGCTGACCCATGGGGAAGAAAACCTCAGCAACACGATCGAGCGCCCTTTTGGCGGGCCGGGAACTGCAGCCTACTCGTGGCGCCCCTGTCTTAGACAAATGCAGTGGATTTGACCTATCCTGCCAAGGCGAGCTAACGCTCCACCAGTCATCTCGGACTGGCCCTTGCGAGGATTACGGCACACAGATTTAAAGCCGGAACTTGGGTAAAAACCAGCCGACTGTACGAACCCCGGTACAGATAGGCCACCGGCTGCGACCCTCCGAAAGAGGACGGCGCGGTTAGTCATTGCTCTGTGCCTACGGGCGTCCCCTGGAACGGGATTACAGGCAGAGCGTGGCGAGGAGTGTTGGTACGGATTGTGCGGGGATCCGAGCCCTTTGGGCAATGTCGAACCGCATTCCGGGAAACCAACGGGAAGGTGCGAGGCTGCCGTCGGTCGGGCCTTGATTGGAGTACCGTCCACCAACACGGCTCCATAGCTCATCGACCTAAAAGGGCTAAGCCCAGCAGTAAACACTGAACCGTGGCGATATAGGGCTAGTATCCCCTTATCGGCTCGAACGCGTTAAAGCGCACTCCGGTCATGTGGTAGGACATGGCTAATAATGAACGCTCCGGAACGGTCCTTGGACTGAACATGCGGAAACGGTCATAGCTCCCGTTGTAACAAGTACCGCAGCCTGGCCAGCGCGGGAGGACATGAGGGATGTGGCAGCATCCTAGACATCCTCCTTAGCGGCAAGCTAACGGGTTTAATGACGGTTTTGGTTTCCAGCCGAAGCTGTACTTATCCCGGATGCCACGTAAAGGCACCGTCGGGGGATCGCCGTTAGCGGTCCCCCCCATCCGGGGCTCTGCCCGCAGCCCACCTTCCTCCCCTTGACCCTGTACACACCAGTGTGGTGAGCCTCGAGGTGACGATAACACGCTCAGCCCATATGTTCGAGAGACTCCTGGCGCTGCTTAGCAGATCTCGGCAAGCATGAACCAGACTAGAGAGGTGTATAAGGAACCCTAGCTTCAGCTGTCTCCTTTCTCCTACGTCCTCCAGTATCCAGGCAAAATTGCCTTTCAGCCTTGTGTGATTAGAGTTTGCAATGGTGGCGCGTGATCATGGGAGATCATGTTGATCTACGATTGGCGCTAGAATCTCGAACTTCCTCGCGCGGGCGCTTGCAAGGAGAGTCAGAACCACCCAAACTGCAGGAACATTGCGGCGTGCCCGTTCAACACGCAAAGGAAAGTAGGCTGAGGTATAGCACCAGGTGGTGTGTTCTTTCATATACCCTCACCCACGATCCACCCAAGTCCTCCATTGACACTCATCCTTTCCCCTCTCCGCTAAGCCCATCGTAGGACGCCGACTCATATCATCACACGACCCCTTCTCGATAAGAACCTGGAATGCAAAAAGACTGGAGTCACGACACTGGTCCTAGTGCCAGTGGGTTGCCTGGACCACCGTCGAACCCCGACGCTACTTCGAGTGGATTCTGGCCAAGCGCCAGTATGGTACGTCGCTCTCAGGTCTCAAATGACAACTCCAACAGCTCACTGAGCCAATTTTATTCTCGCAGAGGGATAGGCTCGAGAAGCTTGCGAAATGGCGGATCGACCAGTCCTCCATCGAATTCCCTCAGGAGACTCGCGGGATCCGGGGGGGCAACGCGACGGTTTCAAGAGCGTTTTTAGCCTCTCCCTCAGGCGACAAAGACAGGACAAACCAATCCGATCCCACAAAAAACAAAGGTCTCGACTCAGGTAGCAGTGCTGGAGAAACCTCTCGCGAGCGGAAGGTCTGTACTGCTCAGCGTCTCCAGCCATTAACCGGGACATCGAGCCGCTCATCAACTCAAATTTCACAGGCTGTAGCGGTAAAAATGATGAGGATTTCAGACGATATGGCGCGGTTATTGGGGGTCAGAATAATTCATCCAGTCGTGTACGGGTCTCAACGCTGAGTATCTTTTCGGTTCAGTTGACGGTCAGAGAAGCGGAATTCCTGGTGGAGTTTTCACATAAAAACATCATCAAACTCGAAGGGTTCGTCGAAGACCTGTCTAAGGATATAGTCTGGCTGGTCTTTCCCTGGGAAGAAAACGGTACCTTGCGGGACTTCATCGCCTCGGCAGAGTGGGAAATCCCTGAACGGGTCTCGCTGGTACGACAGAACCGCTTCTCTTCAACCAACCTCTGACGCTCCTGATTCCAGATTGACGATGTGGCTAGAGGAGTGGAGTACCTCCATAGTCGACGGCCCCCCATATGCCACGGTGACCTCAAATCTGTGAGTTTCAACAACGTGCTGATGATTCGCTTGGCCAACTCTGTTCTATGCTTTGCAGCTAAACATATTGGTAAACTCAAAATGCCTCGCTGTAATTACCGACTTTGGATCGGCCCGTCGTCTTAAAACCGAGCAACTAAACACGGAGACGAAGCCAGCTCAAAACAAACCCCCGGAAGCGCTTTCGCTGGAAGCAACGTTCTGTGCCTCTACCAATACCATAACACTAACGGGAAATCATTACACTCTTCGATGGGCCGCTCCAGAGCTGCTGTTTGACGGGGAACCAGACCTCTTCAGCGACATCTGGGCGCTGGGCTGGGTAGCCTACGAGGTAACGCTATAGCCATGCTAGTATCTATTCGCAATGGAGGCTCAAAATAGGTCCGACATAGGTCATGACCGGCTCCATTCCGTTTCAAGGTGTCAAGGAGATGGTTGTTATCACACACGTCATTCAGGGGAATCTTCCCTCCATCACCGGCGATGCTCGCATGTCGTTGATCCAGACGCTTTGCTCCCTGATGCTTGGGTGTTGGAGCATTGACCCCAGCAGACGGCCGACCATCGAGGATTTTCGAAGGTCAATCAAATGGATAGTGAGTAATGCTCACTAGGATCGGTTCCAACTATTGATCGATTTCGATACAGCCCATGGTTATTCCAGACCTTATTCGGACCTCGGATGCAGCGGCTTCGAGAGCTCGCTCTCCCGAGCTTCTGGAGATGCTGGGAGATATGTACAGGCGGCAAAGTGACTACCCCAGTGCATTGGACTTCTATACCAAGGCTATGGATGGCTACACGCACAACGGCAACATGAAAGGAAAGGTCGATGCCCTGGTGCATCTGGGGCAGGTGCATCGGTCACGAGGCGAGTACGACAAGGCCATTCCATTCTACTTGGAGGCCCTACAAATCTGCACCGACCTCAATGACAAAGCAAGGAAAGCCAAAACTCTTTGGGGTCTCGCCGAGGTACATCGAGTTCGGAACGAGTACACCCAGGCCATTACATTCTACTCGGAATCCCTTCAAATCCGCGACGACATCGGCAACAGACCAGGGAGAGCCGATGCTCTTTGGGGTCTCGCTGAGGTGCATGTGGCTCAGGGCAACTACAATCAGGCCACTACGTTCTACTCGGAGGCCCTAGACATCCACGCCGAGATCGACGACAGACGAGGGCAAGCTCGAGCTCTTCAGAGTCTCGCTGAGGTGTATCGGCTTCAAAACGAGTATGGACAGGCCATCACGCACCTTTCGGAAAGCTTGCAAATCTCTACCGAACTCGGCGATCGATACGCAAGAGCTTACGCTCTGGCGCGCCTCGCAGACGTGCATCGCGATGGGGGGGACTATAGCGACGCGATTCGTCTTTACACCCAGGCTGGTGAACTCTTTGCACAAATCGGACGTAGTCAGCATGCGACTTACACTTTGAACCAAGCGGAGCAACTCCGTCAGTTGTCTAACCGAGAAGGAGCCAAATAATGCTTCGGGGGACATTCCAGTTTGGTTGGGGTCTTTTTGTTGTTTCCATACTTGAATTCACGTATCTATGTCTGCGATGTAGCAATTTTACCTAGTTTACTGCAAGGTCTTGGTCAAAGTCATGAAACGAACCCTCAGCGCCAAAGTCGTGAAGGCTGACATAAGAGCCGAAGATAAGATAAAACAAAAGTGCGCACGCCGGTTTTTCCATGTGAAAACTCGCTGGAACTGTCAGGGGGCTTCGAGGGGCTTCGGACCTCTGCGAAGCTCCGGCGAATTTTCTGCCGTGGTGTCGCTAGTGATAAGATAAGATAAGATAGTGTTGGTGTGCACTCACGTTTTCGGGGAATTGAGGAAGATGAGAAGGCCCTTTCTAGTGGAGGAACTTTTCCCGAAATGGACACGCAGTCTGCCGACGGGAGAAGGCAATACATGTCTTTCCCAGAAAGTTTCAAGCTCTGAATGGTTTTGAATAACTTTACACAGTATCTACGTCTATGTAACGAAACAATTCGGCAAGAATTAAGTGGGGCGGCAAGCCGACACAAGTCTTGGCTGGGCTAGGAAGTTTGTATCCGGTCAAAAGTTCTCTTAATGGGATTGGACGTTAAAGCAAATCGATATTCACCCCTAATTCTGGCATAAGACACGCAAAGTCTTCTGCAAACATTGGGACTTTCCGATGTGCACGGGCGAATTCGAACCGACGTTCGAAAGGGTCTTACGGGAAATGATCCGACTGACAGTTTTCTATTTACGTTTGCCACCGTGTCCAACCTCGATGGCCCCAGATCATGAGGCCTTACTGTTTCAGAGAAGCGAAGGGCTTGGGGAGTGAAGGCCAAGAAGAATGTCGAGGCGGGTGAATTTATCAGATTAGATATTCGTGTGTTCCATCTGTGGGGAGGAGGTTGGGGTTGTGGCAGAATTAGCCTTTTTCGTGCCGAGTGCGTTTTTCGCTTTCACGCTCGGCACGACGAGCTGCCGAGAATCTCGGCATCTAAGCCATAGCAATGCAACCTCGACCGAAATTCTGGGGGAAACTTTTTTCTTACTCAATCTATCCTTATCAAAGTTACGCGATAAGCGTGCTGTGTGTGAATCGAAGGGTGATAAGATAGATATCAGAAGGGAAGGAGGTTACTAAATCTAATCTAATCTAATCACGCGCTATCGAAGCCCAAGCGTGCCCACAAACCTTGCGGCTATTTTCCCATCCAATGGACGATTTTTCTTTGTACCTGAACAGCGTTGAAGTGAGCTTGGCAAAAAGTCATTCGTTATACAGCGTCCTCTCTTCGCGTGAAACCGGTTCACAGTGATCCGAGGGACCCGAGGAGAGCGCACGCGGAGAGAATCGGTACAGGGACAGTCCCGCCCGAACTTTGTTTTGAAACACACAACGCTGGCCATGGAAGGCCCGTCCATCCCCGAGACACGGCATTTTAACACCTGTTCCGGGTCACCGATCTCACAGCAAATAGTCGGATCATTTTCAGATTTTCACGGTACAGCTAGCCGGCACGTGCATCCACGCCCCGCGGGGACCACTCGGGGAGGCATCCCGAACGTCAAAACGCCCCGAGTGATCATGCACTAACTCCACACGAGAGATCATACAAAAAAATTTCGACTGGTCACAAGATATCGAGGAGAAGAAGGCCGATGAACGGAAGGAGGGGAAAATTTATCTGATAAGATTGCTACTCGCTAGAGGAGGCACCTCGCAACGGCGCCGCACGCTAAAGCCTGGTCTCAAGGAACCGAAGACAGAGCATCACACACAATGCTTCGCGAACCCGGGTTCCAGAACGACAAATCACCCCTCGGCCGACCCACTTGATACGAAAAATTTATCAGATAACGCGAGGCTCAGGCGTTTTTTGTTTCCCTTTTTAATTTCGCCAAAGCGGAGTTGAGTGAGTGAATGGACAGTGCGCCAAGGCCTGAGAGCTCAAGAAGGGTTCTTCTGTTCGGATCGAGGCACGAACGCATGCACCGGTGGGCCCTTCAGAACCATCCGAGCTGAGGTCTTCTTCTTTTATTTGATAATAAACCTTCGTGAACGCGTGACCTATTTTCGTTTTTATCTTCTTTTCTTGCGATCTCGGCATATAACAATAGGCTCGCTCGGCTTGAGGGCCAAGAGAAGGCTGGTCGGCAGCTGGTGTGAGGCAAAGAGTGAGGAGTTCACGTTGAAGGATCGCCTTGGCCTGCAGGCTCGAGGTGAAGTTCGATCTGGGACGAAGACAGGAAATTCTCGCTAAGTCCACAGGAGACTGGTCCCTCGACCTTTGGGAGGCCAAGTTAAGGTATGGCCCACCCAGTGCAGTGGGGACAAACGAAGTTTGGCGACCAACGCGATTTCTGTCCAAGTCCTCGCACCTTGAACGTAAAGTCGAAGCCTTGCCTGGGCAGCAAAGCGTAGCAAGTCGATTTTCTCCAAGTCCAAACGCTCGATATTGCTAACTCGTGCGCACAAGATGAGAATCGTGAAAAGGTCGCGGGGAGTAGTATTCCTTTTGCAAAAGAGTCTACCTAGCTACACGAAAAGATCGAACCCACTTTGCAGAAAAAGACCGAAAGGAAGAAATCGTAATGAAGAAAAAGTGTGGAATACAATAAAGAAAAGGAAGAAGTCATGATAGAGAGAGATTTTTTAGTATCACTTCGTTCGTATAGTCATTTTACACCGAGACGTCCCCCATGCCAGTCAGGCCATACCACACCACAGTAGCCATCCCCAACGTCGCAGTGAAAACACAAGCAAACATCGCCCCAATACCCCTCGGCGTCCAGCCCAACTTCTGCGGATACGGGCCCAGGGGCATCCCTTGCCAATCGTTCGGATCATCATGCCCCGCGGCGTTCCCACTCGTCTTGATGCCAAGCTGCTGACACTGCTGCGTGAGCTGGTCAGGTATGGCCAACCACCGCTGCATGTAATCCGGAGCCTCGATGAACGCCCATGCCAAGCCCGCGGTCAAGTGCCAGTCGATGTGGCAGTGGAAGAACCACGCTCCGGGGTTGTTGGCGACGAAGCGGATTCGGACGGCCCCTCCAGAGGGGATGTGGATCGTGTCGCGCCACATGGGGTTGGGGAGGTTTTCTTGTAAGGGTGGGTTGATTGTAGGGTCGTCTGAGGTGACGTCGTAGGATTTCCAGACGAGGGCGAATTTGTGGCCGTGCAAGTGGCTGTTTGTTCAAGGGAAGGTCAGAGAAGAGAAGTGGAAGAGCGGAAGAAGGAGAAGAAGACGCACAAAGGATGGTTACCCGCGTCCCAGTTAACGACCAACAGCTCCACGGTCTCGCCATAGCTCAAGACGCTCGCAGAAGGTCCGTACGCTTTAACGTTACCCGCATTGCTTCCGAGACTCATAGCGGACAAGATCGTAGGAACCAACGGAGCGTTGTACGTGATGTTCTCGAAAGACGCGCGGTTGACGCCGTTGTCGTACGTGTCGAAGAAGACGTTCAGGGGGATGCTGACGTCGGGGACCTTGACGGCTTCGGGGACGAGTGGGGCGAAGGTGACGTCGTCGACCGAGTTGGCGTATTCGGGCACTTCGGTGCGTTGTTCGGTGACTTGGGTCGCGCCTGGGTATGAAACGGTGGAGGTGATGTCTGAAAGCGGCCGGCGGGAAAGAGGTGAGCTGGGATGAGAGAGAGGAGGGTTTTTTTTTTAGAGGAACGTACTGAGTTGGAGGGTATCGGGAACGCCGTCGAACATGTCGGGATCCATGTTTGCGTGGATGAGCCAGTTGCTGCTGGTGTCGTTGCGAGCCGTAACGAGGAAGGAGTAACGCTGGGCGACCGAAACCGACTGGAGCTCGACTGGAGTGGCTTCAATATCAGTCTATGGGAAACCACGCGTTAGCTCAAAAGGGGCCCCTTGAACATTTCGTCGCGTCAAACCCACCCCATCAACCTCAATAACCTGCAAATCATGTCCGTCGATCCAGAACCAGAACATGGCCAACGCCGACATGTTGATAACCCTCAACCGATACGTCTTTCCCGCTTCGAAAGGCAACGTCGCGTTTTCGTTGAAACCTTGCAAATATTGACCGTTTTGGCTGAAATACATGATAGCGGCTTCGGGGACCGGCTCAGCTCCACCTGGGTTGGCGATGGACATGAACTGGTTGGCGAGTTCGGGGTGTTCTTGGTGGTACCAGTCTCCTAGGATGATGGTGAATTCGGTGTCGTATTTGTGGGGTTCTTGTTGGTTGTGGATGATGAATGGGGTGCGAAGACCGTCGACGTATTGGCCGGCGTAGTGCCCGTGGGCCCAGTAGGTGCCGACTTGGTCGCCGATGGGGACTTCGTAGGAGAAGGAGGCGTTTTGCGGGATGGGGCTAAAGGGAGGAGAGGTCAGCAACTTGAACGGATCCGGAAGTGAAATTGCACGAACCATTGAGTGACGCCGACTGCACCGTCGTAGTATGAAGTGTTGTGGAAGAACATGCCATGGTGGTGGATGGCGGTGGGTGCTTCGAGTTGGTTCGTCTAGTGGGCAAAATGAAACAGACGCGTGTGAGAACGGAAAATGGCGCGTGATCAAAATACGCTGCTGCTACTCACGACGTGAAGACGGAGGGTATCTCCCTTGAACACCTCGATAGGTGGTGGTCTGCAGAACGCGAGAAGCAAGGAAGACATTCGCTCAGGCTCTTCTCTCCAAAAGCGTAGTAATCCGAATAACATAAAACTCACGGCCAGGTTCCATTAACGCCAATGACTCTCCTCTCGAAAAGTCCATCGGGGTTGGCTTGGGTGTAACCGACGTTCCACCTGCAAGGACGGAGATGGAAGGAAGGCAAATTTAGCTCTCAATTTCGACTGCCAAGCGGGAATTGGGCCTTGGCGCGTACCAGTACTCGCGGACATCGGCAGCTACACCAGAGGCGAGGGCGAGGAGGGGGAGGGAGACGGAGGACTTCCACATCGTAGAAGGGGGGGGAGGATGGAGAGAGCGAAGAGGGAGGCGATGTCCTGGGGGGGGGACTTTGAAGACGACTTGAGGGATGGGGGGGATATAGGGAAGAGATTTGTCGCGCGTGCGGCCGAATGCTCAGGGTGCAGAGTAGGACCCTTACCCCAGAGTATTGGTAATCTGATAAGCGGAGAGACATGCAAAATTTTATCTGATGCCCACGATATCTCAAAACAATTGGCCCACTTTTACCTTCGCCCTCAATTCCTGAATTTAACGAAATCCGGGGAAAGTCACCCGATAGAACCCTTTCACACACTTCTCATCCTCTTTTTCTTCAACCTCCCTCAAGCCATTCCGGGTCGTTCGCCATCCCTCCTGCCCCCCTCCCCTCCCCTCCTCTCGCTTTCCACCATGACGGCTGTGTTCAGCGTCCCAATTTTCTTCATCGTACGTTCCACCTCCCCCCAAAAGCCATCCCATCCAAACTGACCCCCACTGCAGGTGTTCCGAGAAGCCCTCGAGGCATCCATCATCATCTCCGTCCTACTCGCTCTCGTAGAGCAAATCGTTCAGCAACCAGGCTCAGGTAACACCACCGCCGTCGCCCGCGAACGTACCACCGACAGCGAGGAAAAGAAACGGGAGGGGTCTCACACCTCTGAAAGTGAAGATTTGGCTCTCGGTAGCCCGGCAGAGACCCATGCTTTGGTCAAGAAGATGCGCGTCTTGGTCTTTGCGGGTTCTATCACCGGTCTTTTCGTCGCTCTTGCTATGTGCGTTATCTTATCACTTGGCATGCCCTTTCCCCCACGGCTGACCTCCCGCCCCCGCCTTCCAGTGGCGCTGCTTTCCTCGCCGTGTGGTTCACCCAAGTCAATGATCTCTTCGCCGCCAACGAGGAAATCTGGGAGGGCACGTTCAATCTCATCGCGTGAGTTGCTATTCTCGGGACTAAATCGCCAAGTAAGGACGCTGACTAACACACTGGGTCCTCCCTCCCACGCACGCAGAGCGATCCTGATCTTCGTCATGGGCCTCACCATGCTCCGCATCGACAAGTCGAAAGCCAAGTGGCGGGCTAAGCTGCACAAGGCTTTCCTCTCCGATGTCGCAAACACCGCCCAGGGACCCACCTCCAAATGGGCCAAGTGGAACCCCTTCCGCGGCGGACGCAACCTCAGCGGCGAGGATAAGTGGGAGATGTCCAGCGGGAAGTGGGCTTTGTTCCTTTTGCCGTTTATCACCGTCATGCGAGAAGGTCTAGAGGCTGTTGTTTTCATCGGTGGTGTGAGTATCCTTTCTTTTACGTCGCTTGATGAGGTGGGATGTTTATGCTGGCGGTGATAGGTCTCCCTCGGCCAAAAGGCAACTGCCATCCCACTCGCAGCCATCATCGGGCTTCTCTGCGGTCTCATCGTCGGTTTCATCATCTACAAATCCTCATCTCGCACGTCCATCTCCATCTTCCTCATCATCTCCACCAACCTCTTGCTCCTCGTCGGCGCCGGTCTCTTCTCCAAGTCTATCGGAAGCTTCCAGAGGCACAAGTTTAACAAGATGTAAGACCCACCCCGCTCCTTCTTCGATTCCTGCCGAATTTTGGAGGCTGACCACTGCTTTTTCCTTCTTTTTTTTCAGGGTCGGCGCTGATGTCGCGGAAGCCGGTAACGGACCTGGTAGCTACGACGTCCGCGGCAACATCTGGCACTTGAACTGCTGCAACCCCGAAGACAAGTACGGAAACGGCGGATGGGCCATCTTTGCCGCCATCTTCGGTTGGTCCAACGACGGTTCCGTCGGTACCGTCCTCGGATACATCTTCTACTGGATCGCAGTCGTCGTCGCTTTGGTCATCATGCAGATTAACGAGGTAAGCGTGGGGGGGGGGCGTTGTCGTGGGGGTTCGCTCTTGCTGATGAGAGCGTTTCGCCTTTTTTTTGCCCCTCTAGAAAAAGAATCGCAGTCGTGCTGCTGCACAAACGGCTTAAAACAGTGAAATTTGAGATATCCTTCGGCTGTTGCCGAGGTCAAAGTTTTTTTTTTGCCGAGTCCTAATTTGTATGGCATTCCGATTGGGGAAAAATGCCGCGCGAAATCTTTTACCTTTCCCCCTTAGAAAGGGCCTTTCTGAACCTTTCTGAGCCAAATTCCAATAGAGAAAAAAATTCTGCTGGAAAGGGTGGGGGTCGGGGGTATGGCGAGTGAGATTTCGCGGCGGGCATAAAAATCTCGCGGCATGTCGGAAAATCTTGCGGTCGGCCAGAAAATCATCTTGCAGGACCAAGTGCGGGACAACTTGGACAA
>WSUB01000381.1:0-15177 GCA_019633425.1 Tulasnella sp. 424 | reverse complement strand
AAATAAATAGCCTCGATAGCTTAGTTGGTTAGAGCACTATAGTGAAGTTATAGCTACGAATGTTCGATTCATTCTCAGGGCACTTTATTTTTTAAATTAATTCTATCATAGCCTAGCCTTCCTTTTCAAGCCGTAGGCCGGACTCTTAAGTAGTCGCGGGACTCTTAAGTAGACTCCGGTACCGGCTTATTTATTAAGAATAGGATGTCTGGGGATTGACGAGTTAAAAAAAAACACTCTTTTTAGCCTGTACTGCGGTATCGGTTGGATAAGAGATTTTTTGAAAATGTGACTTTAATAGGCGATTCCAATAGGTATCTATTTTACGGATATCCTAAAGGATGATAGTCAATTACATTCTGAAGATCTTGGTGGCGTACGCCCTACAATCAAGGGCTATGCCCCAAGATACTTTATAGAAAAATTAAGGCCTAACCATGTAGGGACTCTTAAGAAACCCTATACTAATATGGTTACCGGGCTTTATATAAGGCGGATCCTTTAAGTAAATAAATTAATGCGGTATCGCCTACCTTAATAAGCCGTACTAGTGGGGCTATGCCCTAGTAGCCATGGCTCCGCCACTAAAAGGAAATTTATCCTTACCGTGCCTCCTGTACTCCGGTACCGGCTGCAGGTAAAGAGAAAATCGTCCTCGCCCAGCCCAGTCCTAGCCCTAGCCTATATAGGAGAGGGAGAGGGAAATGGAAGGGAGTGGCGTACGGCTTAAAAGGGCCCGGATAGGTCTATTAAATTAAAATAAAATAAATTTTAAAATTGGAACGTTGACTTTATTCAACTAATGCTAAAGACATTGGAACTCTTTATTTAGTATTTTCATTATTTGCTGGTATGATTGGTACAGCTTTTTCTGTATTAATTAGACTAGAATTAGCAGCACCTGGAGCTCAGTATTTAAATAATGACCATCAATTATATAACGTTATAATTACAGCTCATGCTTTCATTATGATCTTCTTCATGGTAATGCCAGGTTTAGTAGGAGGATTTGGTAACTATTTATTACCAGTTCAAATAGGAGCTCCTGATATGGCCTTCCCTAGATTAAATAATATCAGCTTCTGATTATTACCACCTTCATTAATATTATTATTATTAAGTTCTTTAGTAGAATCTGGAGTTGGTACAGGTTGAACAGTATATCCACCATTAGCTGGAATACAATCACATTCAGGAGGTTCAGTAGATTTAGGTATTTTCTCACTTCACTTAGCTGGGGTATCTAGTCTATTAGGGGCTATGAATTTCATAACAACAGTATTAAATATGAGAGCACCAGGTATGACTTTACATAAATTACCTCTATTCGTATGAGCTATATTTGTTACAGCTATACTATTATTATTATCATTACCTGTATTAGCTGGTGCAATTACAATGCTTTTAACAGATAGACAATTTAATACATCATTCTACGACCCAAGTGCCGGAGGAGACCCAATCTTATATCAGCACTTATTCTGATTCTTCGGTCATCCTGAAGTTTATATTTTAATTATACCTGGATTCGGTATTATTAGCCATATAATTTCACAATTCTCAGGAAAACCAGTATTCGGTTATCTAGGAATGGTTTACGCTATGTTCTCTATTGGTATATTAGGATTCATTGTATGAAGCCACCATATGTTCAGTGTTGGTTTAGATGTTGATACAAGAGCTTACTTCACAGCAGCTACAATGGTAATTGCTGTTCCTACAGGAATTAAAATCTTCTCATGATTAGCTACTTGCTACGGTGGTTCATTAAGATACACAACACCATTAATTTTCGCTTTAGGATTTGTATCTTTATTCACTATCGGTGGATTAACAGGAGTTATGTTAGCTAATGCTTCAATGGACGTAGCTCTACATGATACATATTATGTAGTTGCACACTTCCACTATGTATTATCAATGGGAGCTGTATTCGCTCTATTTGCTGGATTCTATTACTGAACTCCAAAAATTGTAGGATTAACATATAACGAATTATTAGCTAAAACACACTTCTGAGTTTTATTCATAGGAGTAAACTTAACATTCTTCCCTCAACACTTCTTAGGTCTAGCTGGTATGCCTAGAAGAATACCTGACTATCCTGATGCATACGCACAATGAAATTATATTTCTAGTTTAGGATCTATAATATCAGTAGCTGCTACTGTTTTATTCGTATATATTTGCTACGATATTTTCGCAAGTGCTAAAAATAGTGCTCAAGAAGAATCAGCAGTATTGGTAAACGAACCAGGATCAGATGTTGAAAATAAAGAATTGACATGAGCATTCCCAGGATACTTAGTAGGTAATATGGAATTTAAAAAATATCCTAGATACAGTTCATCATTAGAATGAAGTCTACCTACTCCTACTCCTCTACATGCTTATGATACTCTTCCTGCTCAAACATATGCTCACTAATTTACCTTCTCTCGCTTAAGAGTCCCTCTTAAGAGTCCCCTCTGCTGATGGTGCTGGGTACCCTGACCCAAGCCTAGGAAGGAAGGCTTAACCCTCAACTAGCATGTGCCGTAAAGCCTAACTCTTAAGAAGCCTTTTATCCGGTACTGGTTACCTAGTGCCTGATCATAGGATCTCTTAACCCTGGCCGGTATCACTATAAAATAGGTAATTGAGGGCGTACGCCTTCCGATCCTGTACTCCGGTACCGGCAGCGAGACGCCAACCCAGTATATAGATCTGGTTTATGAGTCCGGCGGCTGTACTTCTGTACTACAGAGGCCTAGGCCTCCAGCAGGCAGCATTATCGACGGAGACCTAGGCCTACGGCTGGCATCCGGAGAAAAAGAGGACGAAGATTTATATAAAAATTAACAATTTAAGGTACTACCTCTAGTTTATTGCTTTAGTTAACATCCTTTATTACGTATCCTAGGCCGGAAAAGGATAGTGGCGTACTTTATAATCCCGCCGGTACAGAACAAAGGATAGTGGACTCTTAAGATGCAGACGTATGCCAGTACTTTAGAGTCCCAGCCCTACAATCAATTAAACTAGTTATTTTCCTGTGAAACGTAATAAATTTAAGCCGTACGGCACTAAAGAGAAACATATCAGGAATAAAAATAATAAATAATAGAATGAAAGATATCTTATTAAATTTATTAGCTTTAGGAGCAATATTATCTAGTGTATTAGTTATTACTTCTAAAAATCCTGTTATATCTGTACTATATTTAATTTCTGTGTTTATTAACACTGCAGGTTATCTTATTTTATTAGGTATAGGATTTGTAGGTATAGCTTATATCATCGTATATATCGGAGCTATAACTGTTCTATTCCTTTTCGTTATTATGATGATTAACATAAAATTAGTAGATATATTAGAAGTAGGTAGAGAATATACTAAAAATTTACCTCTAGCTCTATCTATTGGTTTTGTATTTTTATATGAAATACTATCTATTACAACTACAGGAGGTGGAGAAACAACTAATGCTTCTTCATGAGCTGATCCAGCTGTAGGCTTATTAGCCGAAGGACCTGTAGGATTAAATCCTATATCATTACAATTCCTAACATATCCTTTAGAATTATTAACTAATTTAAACAAATTATTTATTAGTCCTATGGATTTACTACTATCTGGCCAAGTGCAATCTGTAACTGAAAGTGTTAATACTGTAAATACTGTATTAAATCCTAATGCATTAGACACTAGTTTTATTAATTTCTTACAAATAGAAATGCTAGGACAAGGATTATACACATATGGTGCTGTTTGATTAATTTTAAGTAGTATTATATTATTATTATCTATGATAGCTCCTATTATTTTAAGTACTCCTAGCCGTTAATCAATTATCGCCCTAGCCCTCCGGGATCAGGACATAATTAACCCTTAGTAAAAGGTACAACTGCAGTACAAAGTCGCCATCAAAGAGGGTTTGTCTCTAGTCTATCGATCTAAGGCCCTGTCAGATAAATACTATTGATTTAGGTTGGTTAAGAGGGATGGACTTGTCCCGTACGGGCGGGGTTGCTATACCCTTACCTTTAATCGAGCACTAACAATAGGTATTACCCCTGATTCCCCCTCTCCGTCGTCGGGCCAAGGGCCCTCCTAGGATTCACCCACCATCATACCCCATATAATAATAAATTAATTAAAATATTTCAAATACCAATATTAGCAGACTGTGAACTAACTCTCTATACTATGCTATCCCTCCCTTGAAGGCTAGAACGTACGTCACACATTAATTAAGTTAATATTATTCAGCCGTACGTTCTAAAACACTAATATAGCATCCTCTGTACTAATACAAGACTCTATACCCTCCCAATTACTAGCCCAGCCGGTACCGAACAAGGAAGGCAGGCAGCGGGGAGGGAGCGTACAGAATATATATTTAATAAAAGTAGAAGAAGTGACACTAAGATAATTAGTTAAATTATAAAGCCATATGGCACTAGATTGTATAAAACAGCCCAGTAAGTTGCTTCTAACAATGAGGATCTGACAAGGATTTCAAAAAGAGGACTCTGGTACTGAATGCTAGATATTAATTATATAATCGATTATAATTAAATTAACTAATGGCTAGGGGCGTAAGCCCTAGCCTCGGCCGTAAGGCATAATAATATAAAGCCTCCTGTTATAGCCTCACTCTCTGAAGGGCTACGCCACTGATTGATTTCGGTTCCTAGGCCTCCGGCCGAAGGTGAGATTAGGTGGTAGATTATGAATTTGGTCTAGTAACTTTAGTCGAGCTCTCCGGTACCGGCGGACTACGACCTCAAAAGCTTGTGCCGGCTGGCCTAGAATTACGGATCAGTATACAATAATCTACCCTCTCAGCGGTAGTCCGATAACGGCTGCTGAGAAGGGCTAGGTCGAAAGACTAAATATAGATGAGTTAATTATTCTAGTTATTTAGTTCATCTAATCATAAATTAAAACAAAAATAAAAAAGTAAATGAATAGTTTATTAAATTTAATATTTAATCCCATCTTAAATGATGCTCCTGAACCTTGACAAATAGGTTTCCAGGATAGTGCTGCTCCTGGTTTTGAAGGAATTACTGATCTTCATGATTCTATTTTCTTCTATTTAATAGTTATTTCAATAGGTGTATTCTGAGTGTTATTCAGTACTCTGATTAACTTCAGCCATAAAAATTCACCAATAGTATATAAATACTCTAACCACGGTACATTAATAGAATTAATTTGAACAATTACACCAGCTTTCGTATTAATAGCTATAGCTTTTCCTAGCTTCAGATTACTTTATATGTTAGATGAAGTGGTTACACCTATAATGACAATTAAAGTTATAGGACATCAATGATACTGATCATATGAATACGCTGATTTCGTTAATGAAAATGACGAAGCAATAGACTTTGATAGCTACATGGTACCTGATAGTGACTTAGAAGTAGGACAATTAAGATTATTAGAAGTTGATAATAAAATTGTAGTACCTGCTAACGCTCATATCAGATTAGTTGTAACATCAACTGATGTAATCCATGACTTTGCTGTTCCTTCATTAGGTCTTAAAATAGATGCTGTTCCTGGTAGATTAAATCAAACATCATTCATTGCTCTAAGACCAGGTGTATTCAGAGGACAATGCTCTGAAATATGTGGAGTATATCACGGATTCATGCCTATTGCTTTAAAAGCTTTACCATATGAAGAATTCTTATTCTGATTAGAATCAATGTCTTAATTTTACCTTTATAGCCTATACCTTATAAAGAAAGGCTTTCCCTCCCGTACTTAGACGTACATTTTTATAACCTTTTCCATCCAACCCTACACCTAAATAAGGCCGTACGGCCTAAATGATAGGAAGGGAAGGGCTCACCCTCCGTAGGCCTAGGCCTACGGCTGGCAGCCGGGTGCCTGCCTATCCGATACCGGCTGGCCAAGCCTCGGTTACCGGCTATAATAAAGTGAGTATTATGGACTAGGTTTATTTATAACGATAAATCTTTGTGATATTTAACACTAGGGCTCCTTAAGAGTCCATTATATAGTGTTATGTTACTATTTTAATAATAGACCTTCTCGTAGCATAATTTACTATTTAAGTTCATTATATCTGTAGCCTATGCGGTCTCTTACTCCTACGGGCTACTTTATAGTCCACAGCTGTGGGGATCGTGTGGCAGTGGCGATGGTGTACGCCTCCGGTACCGGCTGCCTCCTAGGCCTAGGCCTAGGAGGCAGCCGGGGCCCTTGCTTTACAGAAGAACTTATAAGAACATTAAGCCGGACGATAGTAAGGCATTATCACCTGTCTGTTATAAATAGTAATATAGCAATAGCTTTATATTACTACTCTTTCTGTTCTTTTTTTATTGTGGCGTATGACCTTAATTAAAGAGGTATTATTATCTCGGCCTCCGGCACTACTTAGACCTTAGAGGCGGACGCCCTCATTACCTTATTCTGTTAAGGACCGGTATTTGGAGTAAGGAGGCCTCCTAGTGCCTCATGTCTATAAGTCAAATGTTATATGGTACTGTAGTGGACTCTTAAGTCCGCCCTCCCCTTTACAGGGTAAGTGGGCCGTACGTCAGAAAAAGGGTAATCAGAGGAGGACAGGTAAAAAGAAAAAACAAATAAACATATGATAAATATCCTTTATAATTTATTAGAAGTTTTAATAGTTATAGTTCCAGTGCTATTAGCTGTAGCCTTTATGACTATTATAGAAAGAAAACAATTAGCTGCAATGCAAAGAAGAGTAGGACCTAATACAGTAGGGTATTACGGAGTATTACAACCTTTTAGTGATGCTTTAAAATTAATTCTTAAAGAAACAGTAATACCTGCTCAATCGAATAAAGTATTGTTCTATTTAGCTCCTGTGTTTACATTAATCTTTAGTCTATTAGGATGAGGTGTAATACCTTTTGGTCAAGGTTTAGCTTTATCAGATTTCTCTTTAGGTATCTTATATACATTAGCCTTATCATCATTAGGAGTATATGGTATTCTATTTGCTGGTTGATCAGCTAACTCTAAATATGCCTTTTTAGGATCTTTAAGAAGTACAGCCTCAATGATCAGTTATGAATTAATATTAAGTACAGCTGTTATAATAGTTATATTATTAACAGGATCATTTAATATAACAAGTATTATTGAAAATCAACAATCTATTTGATATATAGTTCCTTTAATGCCTGTATTTATATTCTTCTTCATATCAATATTAGCTGAAACAAGTAGAACTCCTTTTGACCTACAAGAAGCTGAATCAGAATTAGTAGCTGGTTTCTTCACTGAACACTCATCTATTATATTCGTTTTCTTCTTCTTAAGTGAATATAGTTCTATTGTTTTAATGTCTAGTTTGACTGCTATATTATTCTTTGGGGGATATCATTGTACAGAAATTTTTGAAAATAACTCTGTGTTAAGCATTCAAAGTATTATTTTAGGTCTTAAAACTTGTGCATTCTGTTTCTTATTCGTATGATTCAGAGCTACTCTTCCTAGATTAAGATATGATCAATTAATGCTATTCTGTTGAACTGGTATGTTGCCTATTGCTATTGCATTTACAATATTAATACCTAGTCTATTAATAGCCTTTGATTATGTTCCTTTCGTATAAAACACCTCCCGGCCCTACGGGAATGTTAATAACCCCCTGTCCCGGGCCGGCAACTGTATAGACATACAGGAGCTGGTGCCTTATGCCATCAGATATAGTGAGGCAGGCTCCTATCCGGTACTTCGGTACCGGCTGGCGAGAGTGCTACCGGTGGGCATCCCTTTACTTAAGAGTCCGGCCTACGGCACAAGTTAATTAATATAAGAAGAATAAATATTTACTATTCTACAAAGCTCTTTTTCTTCAGCCGGTACCGGGAGAGAGCTGGTAATATACTTCCATTGCTAGGCATCTCCGACTAGGGCTATGTCACTGACTTGTCCGGTCTAGGGTGGCCTGGCCTCGACAGGCTGAGGATGAAAAGGTTACATGCCTAGGCCTAAAGGATAATTTTAGGCGTACTTTATAATCCAGCCGGTACCGGACATTAATTAGTCTGGCGTACTTTAGAGTACCGCGCTGGATTATAAAGTACGCCCTTGCCCTATAAAGGGGAAATAGGATAATGGTTAGTCATTCGTGTTTGCAACACGAAGGTAGGAGTTCGAATCTCCTTTTCTCCATATAATAATAGTGTAAGCCGATATCTACAGGATGAGTCCAGCCGGTACTAGCGTACCGGAACCGGAGAGGATTGAGGTTCCGGTAATTATGCCGTAGCCCCTCCCGATCCTGTACTCCGGTACGCTTGTGCGAGGGTGGGCTCCGCCACTGTAATAGTTACTCAAACTTGGATGGCCTACGGTAGCGGTAATCTGTTATGAGGTATATCAGGAAGTCGAGGCCTCCCGTTGCCCATGTACCGACCGTCAGATAAACTACTCGAATGGAGGCCAGGAAAACTAGGCCTACGGCTCAGTATTAGCAATCATAAGATGCCGTCCTTTTTATAATCCCTAGCCTGTACTGGATCGGGAGACTAGTATTAATTATTAAAAAAGCACATAATTTAACGGTAAAATGAATTTTTGATAAGGATTTTATGGAAGTTCGATTCTTCCTGTGCTTATATAAGTTAGTGGGTCGGAGGCCCGGTAATGATAAGGCTTTCTCTCCCTACAAGCGTACCGGAGCCGTAAGGCCGAGGCTATGCTAGTTCATTTTCGGATCCGAGGCTTACAGTATAGGACCGACTGGTTGAACAAGTATAAAGCATCATTAACTGAATTGGTACAGTGTTTGCCTTCGGAGCAAAAAGCTATTGGTTCGAGTCCAATATGATGTTCCTATGTATCTCCTCCCAGCCCAGGCCAGGCTGTACAGCAGGCAGACCGGAGAAGGCGGCATAACTGAACCCGGATGGTACCGTCTGGAGAGAGTCGCATTAGTGGCATACGCCTGCTCAGTATATTTTATCCCTCCTTAAGAGTCCGTACGGCCTTATTAATACATCCCAGCTAATATCTTTATCTTAATCCTTTCCAGCCTATACCAACTATAAGAAGCCATAAGGTCTCCTTAAGAATGGTGTTAAAGAATAAGGCCTACGGCAGGACTCTTAAGGAGACCTAATTATGGTTTAAGATATAAAAGAGGTGAGAATTTATTATATATCTATTATAAGCCCTTAATAAAGGGCAATACATCCTTTGTTCGGAACCGGCGGGCCTTAATTTATAAAAACAAGTATAGTTAAGTGGTATAACTTCTGTCTTCCAAATAGAAATCATCAGTTCGAATCTGATTACTTGTACTTATCTAATATCTAATATAGATTTTTAGCCGGTATCCGGTACCAGAACCGGAGAGCTAGACTATACTGGAAACTATACATCCTTTAATTATAAGGGCGGTGGCTAGTCCTGCCCTACTCTATATTAGAGTTAATATAAGAGGATGTCCGGTAGCTAGGCCTAAGGCAGTGCTGTACAGCCTTAGAAGGACTAGTAGTAAAATTTATACGCTGGCTGCCGTTAAGCCTCCGGAGTTTGGCCAGGCTCCTTAAGAGTCTTCTATATAGTAGGATAAAGTCCAGCAGGTCGGGCTACTTAAGAGTCCACACTCTCTAGGCCTTCTTTATCTTTTTAAATAAAAAGAGCATATTAAACAGTTAATGGTTATAATAAGTTTAATGATTTTAATTATGGCAATTGCATTAGCACCTCAGTCAAATTCAAGCTTGGACCTAGAACAAGGTAAAAATAAAAATAGTATAATAAGTGGAGCCGATAACGCATTATCAGGTTACGCATCTAATACTTTAGAAGGTTTATCTTCATTAGGTCAAGCTACTTCGGCTAGAGGTGGAATATCACCTTTATTAATTAGTAGATTAACTTCTATATCATTTCTTTTTTCTGGAGCATTAGCTTATAATGCTTTATATATTCAGTCTATTGGATCAGGATTAAGTATATATAGTGGTTTATTCCAAGTAACAGTTCTATCTCAGAGTTTTGATCTATTTATATTCGTATTGGCCGCTTTAATCCTTATACCATGATCTAATGGTATAATTAAAGGAGGACAAGCCCTTAAACCTTTAATAGGTGTAACAGGACCAATAGTATCAGAATACTCTTTAATAGTATTATTTTCAACTTTAGGTAGTTCATTGTTATTAAGTTCTGGTAATTTATTATCATTATACCTAGCTATCGAATTACAATCATTCGGTGTATATATTTTAGCTACAATTTATAGAAATTCTGAATCAGCAACAAATGCTGGTTTAAAATACTTCTTACTAGGTGGTTTATCATCTTGTTTAATCCTATTAGGTTGTGTATTAATATACAGCTATACTGGTTTATTCTATTTTGAAGATATCTATTCTTTAGTAAGTTCTTTAAGTTTAGCAGCAGGTACAGCGGTATCTGTTGAATCACATGGATACTTTGATATTGTAACAGTAGTACAGTTAGGTTTAATTTTAATATTTATAGGATTCTTATTTAAAATAGCAGCAGCTCCTTTCCATAACTGAGCTCCTGATGTTTACAATGATGTTCCTACAATAGTTACAACTTGATTATCAATTATGCCTAAAATAGCTATAGTTGTATTATCATTTGAAATTATAAGTACAATAACACCTAGCCATTCATTAGATATTGGATTACTAGGAAATTTAGATGGTTTCTCAACATTTACTAACCTAGGATTAGGACTTAAAAATTTACTATTGATAGCTTCATTCTTATCTCTAGTTATAGGTACAATAGTAGGTTTAGCTCAAATAAAAATTAAAAGATTGTTAGCTTATAGTACAATATCTCATGTAGGTTTCTTACTATTAGCATTATCTATTAATACTGAAGAATCATTAGAATCATTGTTATTCTATTTAGTTCAATACTCTATTACTAACTTAAATACATTCTTTATCCTATTAGCCTTTGGTTATATCTTGAAAAAAAGTCTTAATACTAAAGCAGCCTCTACTCTAGAGCAAATAGAAGGTAAAGAACCTAATAAATTTGATATTAGTCTTATCTCCGAATTAAAAGGACAATTCTGATCAAATCCATTATTAAGTCTTAGTTTAGCAGTTTCATTATTCTCTATGGCAGGTATACCTCCTCTAGTAGGTTTCTTTGCTAAAGCTCAAGTATTATACTCAGCAACACAAAATGGATACTACTTTATATCTCTAGTAGCTATAATAGTAAGTGTAATAAGTGCTTATTATTATCTACAAATAATTAAAGTAATGCATTTCGACAGTCAAGCAACATCAGCTGGACAAGTTGCTGACCAAGGACCAGTAACAGTGGTAAATAATACACATAGCTTTATAATATCAACTTTAACATTATCATTATTATTATTTATGTTAAAACCTTCTATTATATTAAATAGCATTCATCTAATTGCTTTAAATATATTCTATTCATAATATGAACGCATTACTAATATTATTTTTATTTATTCCAGTATTAGTTTTTATTCTATTAGCTTTAAATATTATTTTAGCTGTACATAGACCTGATACTGAAAAACTATCACCTTATGAATGTGGATTCACTCCTATTTATGGGCAAACTAGATCTCAATTCTCAGTTCATTTCTATATCGTTGCTATTTTATTCTTAGTATTTGATTTAGAAATCTTACTATTATATCCTATATCTGTTACATTATATCAAGTATCATCTTACGGATTTACTATTGCTATTATTTTCTTTTCAGTTCTTACAATAGGTTTTGTATTTGAATTAGGTAAAGGAGTATTAAAATTTACAGATCATAAATCTAAAATAGTTTAAATAACCCTTCCCGGCTCCTGTTAGCGCCAGCACCTTAGTACGGCCTCGGCTTAACTTTTAAGAGAGATAGTTTAATTCTAAAAGAGGAGGTTATTTTCAAACAAACAAAAAGTAGCTAAAGTTTTTAATACCTGGTCTATTTTTAATAGATCTTCCTATTATTTTTAATTTGTGGCCTAGGCTAAGTAGGGAGTATAGCTTTCCAATAGCGGAGCGACAGTTATACTGACGGGATTATTATAATAAGATCATTTGAATCCGGCTACGGAAGCTGAAGCATCAGTAGGCCTCCGTCGTTAGCGACGCCTAGTAGACAAGGTATCCTTGTTCTGCAACATTGACTGCTCGCTTGTTCCGGTCCGGCTACAGTGGCGTAACCAACCGAGGCCAGGCTGTACAGCAGGCAGACCGGAGAGAGGGTTAAGTGTAAATTAGATTTAAACACTTTATTATGAGTATAATAATAAGAAAGCTATCATTAAACTGAATAGACCTGTAGCTTCTGCTAAGGCGAATCCTAAGATAGCGAATGTGAATAATTGACCTCTAACTTGAGGGTTTCTAGCTGTAGATGCTATTAAAGATGAGAAGATTAAACCGATTCCGGCTCCGGCTCCGATTAATCCTGAGCAAGCTAATCCTGCTCCTAAGTATTTTGCTGCGGCTAACATTGTTATTTATTCGTTATATAAAACACTTAAACTATACAAATTAAGTTATAAATTTATTAAGGTACCTACTCGAATCGTAAGGATAAGATCCTACGATGTTACAAGGGTACACTACCCTGCCTATGTCTAGGGCAGGCCCGGGTATATAAATAATTACTTGTGTACGATACTCAATAATCTGTTCGACTGTTAGTCTAAAGATTTATTTTTTAATTAAAATAAGACCTTGCAGATGCCCCTATTAGGGTCTGTAAAGCACTATTGGCCGTACTATTATAAATATAGCTTATTCTAAGCGACTATTTTGTCTTTTAATTTATCTTCTTTTATAGTCACCCTCTCCATTCGGCTCAGGTATCTAGAACCGTAACCGAAGGGTTAGAGTGGTGTACTTTATCATCCCAGCCTTACGGGAGAGGGCAAGGCGTATGCCTGCTTTATCATCCAGCAAGTAAATGGGGTTTGCCATATGGCAAGGGATATTAATTAAGATTTATTTGATAATTTAGTTAAATAAAGTCTAACTACGTTTCTGTATGTAAATAAAGGTAATATATATTTAGACAATACAAAAATTAACACAATTAAAGTTAAGAATGAGAACGATAATTGATTTAAGAAATAAAAAGGTACTAATTGAGGCATTTATATTTTTATTTTAATTTTAAGTTCTTTCTCTGCGGTACCGTTGCACTATAAAGAGGACTTGGTACCGGGCCACCTCATTCAGTTCGAGTGCGTAGTCCCACCAGCTGTGGCGGAGCCCTCAACTTAATGGGTATTCATTCTTCCTTATTAAGTCCTAGATAAAAAGGCTGGCTTTTATATCCAGTATTAGATTAAAAAAAAGAAGGGCACATACTTATTTCTTGATTTAGAGGATGAGGACTAATCGTCCAAACGGTAGCCGTAGACCTTCCTTTTTCCTATTCCAAAGCTGTAGGCCTGGTACAGGAGAGGAAGGAGAAAAGCATAGCAAGCATACAGCCGTAGACCTGCCGGTGCCTAATAAACATCCTGTCCTAAATCCGAAAATTAAAGAGACAATTGGTATAACATATCGATCTGATATCGAGGTAAAATACCCTACTTTTAGGATGAGGGCGTACTTTATCATCCAGCGCGAGATTCTAAAGTACGCCAGACTAAGTATCGTCTATCTGATCTCCCCGGTACAAGCGTATCAGAACCGGAGAGATTGATAAAGACGAGGCCAGGCTGTACAGCAGGCAGACAGGAATATGGCAAAGGGTTAAAAATATAAGATAATTATATACAGATTTTACTTGTTGTTCAAACTTTTACGCTATAAGAACCTCTTTTGTTTTTGCTGTTAAACATAGCATAATCAACAAGGCTATTTTTATCTCTAGTAAATCCTCCTATTTCTTTCTGTTTAATAGTTCTTTTAGGTGCAACTCTTTCTGTTATTAATCTACCTGAAATTCTAACTTTTAATCCAGTTAGAATTGTTGGAACAGTTTTATGTATTTTAACTTTTTTACGTTTAATAACTGTGCTATAGAAATCATTATTTTTTTTATCATCTTTAAGATCTTTAGTAATGATTAATGCTTTTTTAATTATTAATCCCATAAGAGATCTAAATCTATTTAAATTACTTCCTAGAGCTAATAATTTAGCTAAAATATTACTGTCTTGATAAGGATATTTTATTCTATTAAGCTGTAATTCAACTTTTAAGCCAAAAAATTTAGAAAGAGTATGAATTAAAGTTTTTAATTCTTGTTTTAATATTCTAGCTGAATTAGATGGTTTTTTATTGTATTTTCACACGTATCTTCTAGAAAGTCTTTTAGATGTTTTAGGACTATAATAATTAATGAAAATTATTAATTTATTTTGAGTAAATAAATATATAGGTCTGCTAATTAAAGCATAGAAAGTTCCAAAGAAATAGTTTAAAATTCTATTTGCATTGTTTATTAATTTTAAATATTGATATTTTTTAGCATTATTATAAAAATAAAAATAGTTTTGAGTTAAAGAATTAGGTTGTTGGATATTACAGATATCTTTAATTAATCGTCCCATTGATATTGCTGCACTATGAGCTGGTGTTAAAGGAGTATTAGGTCGTTTTTTCTGAAATAGACCACCTTTAACTCTTGCCAAACTGGCTAGACTTAATTTTTTTCTTTTTATTAACATATTTGAAGTTGTATTTTAGGCATTAAAGCCTTATTATTTAAGTTCCTTCTTTGTAATGCTCCTACTTCCCATTTAGAGGCAGAGCCATTATGGCTGGTACCGGAGAAGGAGAGGCGGTACATGACATCAGGAAACATTATAAAGTCTTTTTGTATTTAATAACTTAATACTACATATTAAGTCTTAGTTTGAATAAATAGATAAGTACTAGGCACTGCCTTTATTATTCCTATCCGGCTTAGGGCTGGCGTACTTTAGAGTCCCGCGCCACAATTCGATTAGGATAATTTTTTATCTACATTTAATTATAATAGTAGTGCCGGAGGCCGGGCTCCGCCCTAGTACGGAGGGACAGAATAAGGCTTAGCCCTGTCTTAGTTCTATTGTTATTGTTCAGTACCGGCTATCGGAGAGAAGGAAATAATTTAATAAAGTGCCCTGAGAATGAATCGAACATTCGTAGCTATAACTTCACTATAGTGCTCTAACCAACTAAGCTATCGAGGCTATTTATTT
>WSUB01000380.1:0-15193 GCA_019633425.1 Tulasnella sp. 424 | reverse complement strand
CGTTGTCTCGGGTCTGGTTCTGTCTATATTATCCCTCGCCACTATGCCCACGCCCGTTGCACTGCGCATGCGCGGTGAAACAAAACGGAAAAGCAAGAAAGCAAGGATTATGATGCTATGCTACGCTCGACAGCAACAACTACTACGAGATAGAAAACAAAAACGATCAGCCCTTGTTCAGAACCGATCCAAGAAACCCGCCATGTCGTCCACGAGCTCGCCGCCGGAAGCGTTCCCGCTCGCTCTCTCCGCCCAATCTCCCACCCCACTCGAATCATCTCCGTCTACACCCATATTCAAATCCTTCGTGTTCGGATAAGGGTAGGCTCTCCTCCCACCCCCTTGATCATCATTCTCGTCATTGTCTTCATCCTCTTCGTCATCCTCGGCAGCCGCACTGGCACCCCCTCTCGCCTCCAATTCTTCCACCACTTGCCCAAATACTGCTTCACGTCGTCTCGCGAGCCGAGATACTCGACCTTCCGAGGAGACTTGGCCTTCCCGTAAAGTGCGCTCGATCACGTCCATCTTGCCGTGGTACATGTAACGAGGACACTCTCTCTCCTCCCGCTGGGAGAGGACAAGCCAAAGGGAGCGGGCTGGAGGGCTGCGAAACGAAGCTCGTTCCCACACGTGAAAATGGGTCGTACCCAGGAGTGATCGATCTCCGGTGTTTCGAGGCGAATTTGTGCAAGGAAGGCAGTTCAGGAGTGCCTCGGCCGCTCCGCAAGAAGGTTTGACGGGCTGCCGGGATGGCCGAAAGGCCCGCAGACGATGGGCGGAAGATCGACGCGAGATGGATGGAGGTGGTAAGGACGTTGGGGTGGGCGAACATGTTGGTGAAGGACTCGATGGTGTGAGAGAAGGGCGGCGGGCGTGACTTGTGTGGTGGTCAGCTGTGAAGGAGCCTTGTCGGGACCGGGATTGATGAGCTGCAACGGCAGATTGACGTTGACGAGCTTGGTACGCCTGGATGCGGACTTGTCGTTTTAGGTCGATAGGTAAGTCTACGAAAGAGGGGCTTGGATGTCAGACCGCCGGCGAGCAGGGACAACAAAGGCAACCGCAAAACGCGGAACGAAGAACATGAGCCCACTCACGATTCTTCTCTTCAGCTCGGAGCGGTGTGACGTCCCCTTCAGAAGATTGTGCCGGGTTTGGATGCGATGCTTAAGAGTACTCTTTCCTCTCCTTTACATGGATGGTGGTAGTCAGATTTTTCGACTATTTGAGGGTCTTCGTGACTGGAATGGATGGTTCCGAGAACGGCGAGCTTCACTGCCGGATCCCCGTCGCTTCCACTCACGCGCCTCCCGGCCATGACCAGGTACCATTGCTGGAACATCTTAATAGCGTGACGTCTAAGTACAAAAGTAGAAGCATTTAAAAACGAAAAGTATTGTTATGGAACACCATCAAAAGAATGATGTATTAAGAACAAGGGGGACATAGAAATTGGACATTTTCACCCGTTTCGACAAACCGTCCATCTCTCTCCTGACACGGAATCAATGTCTTCGTCCAATTAGTATTCGAACTCGGAAGCCATTTGATCCTGAGATACGCGGATTGCTCTCATTGCGCGAGACGCCTGGCTGCTGCCACCACCCCGCTTTCTCCGCTCTCGCTCAAACGCGTGGAAGGGCTGGAATGGCCGGGAGTCTTTGGGGATGCGAAGTTTGGAGAGGTGCGGGAGTCTCCGACGAGTGAGCCCTGAAGAGGGTTCAGTGATTGGGGTTTGAAGAAGCTTAAGCACCTTGAGAGCGATATCAAAGCTCCTATTCCATTGTTCAGTGTTCCAAAGGGTGAGTTTGATGCGGGCAGTGAGAGATGAGTCTCGCTCGGCTTCGTTGAGAATATCTTTCAGTATGGAGTACATTAACCGGATTGAATCTCCGTAGTCCGGTAGCCTGGCGAACTGGAGTGATATCGATAGTCTAACGGTGTTGGGTTTAGACCATATCCTCAGATATCCGTCTCTGATGAGGATTTCGAGTTCTTCGGCCCTTTTCAGTGCATGTACAAGCGTCGCCCAAGCCATCAACGGTGGCCTTTCATCCGCTGCCAGTGATCCCAGGTTGAAGGCGACTTGGGCACAGTGCTCCGCCCTGAAAAGGTGGACGATAAAGGCACGGTCGATTTTAACGTCTTGCAATTTGTGCAAGTCGACTGGCGGTAGTTCCCCGTCTTCCGCGGACTTAGTGCACGGCCCGTTTAACGTGAAGCTTCGCAATCCCGGACTAGCTTGAAGGAACCGGTGGAGCCTCCGCATCGAGATAGGAACGTAGGTACCAGACTCGCCAGGCTCATTGATGCCAGACAGGTATAGTTCTTCCAACTCGAACGGGGGCTCGAAGTTTCTAGGGAGATGGACTGCAGCGAGGGCCAATTTTCGAAGGTGGATACTGTGGGAGTTGAAGAACTTGAAGTCGGACGCCATCCTTGTGCAGGTGAGGCTGAGAATCTCGAGCATGGGAAGTGATGAATCCAATATCGCAATCCTCTCCCAAAGGAACTTGCACAATGAGATTGAGGAGATTGAGAGCGATCTCCAACGATGGGCGTGGTCGATAAGGGGTCGCATCCATTCCGCGAGTTTACGATCAGACATGTATTTAAACTGGGGAAGTTCGTAGACTGTGATGTCCAAGGGCGACGCTCCGGATCTTGCCAGCTGATTTTGCCAAGTTTGGATCTTGAGCCTTGTGTCGATGCTCGACCAAAGCGAAGGGCAGCCGTCAATAGCGAATGCCCACTTTCGACAGACTTGTCGCCATGTGCAGACCCATTTAAGGCTTGGGCCTCCGTCTGGGGAGTCGGTCGCCCCAAGATGTATCACCCATTCGAGGAGTTCGATTGGGAGAACGTCGATCAAAGTCGGAATCCCCTCGCTAAAAAGAAAGTGATTGAGAAAAAAACCAGCTTGTCAGTCGGAAATAAAATCGTGTAAAGGATTCAAAGGCGGGGGATGTGAGATAACACTGACCATTCTTGTACGATATCGTCATCGGCTCGAGTGACTTGCTTGCGATCCGACGGGCAGTTCTCCATCATTATGGCACCGTCTTTCGGAGATACACCAAAGTGGAGACTTGGGGAGATTGTGGCGATGGGAGAGTAGCAGGCCGTTGGACACGAGTTTCGACTCGACCTTTCCGCGGTTCGTTCTAGTCCATTCCCAGCCTCCACCACCACTTCACCGAACGGAACCTAACATAGTTTTCATCTACATGGATTCATACTTCTAGCTGCATGTACTTTAGGTACGATCCGCGGAGTGTGGCAACCAATCTTTTCCCGAAAACGACGATGAAAGCGATCAACAGTGAATAAAGGGGCCTGATCGGCAGAGTCTTAAAAATCTTCGTCTCATCCCGAGCAACGGTGGCGAGGAAAGAGAGTACTAGTGGCTTTTACATAAATGAAGACTTGCCATCTGTGGTTTCACCCGCGCACGAAAGGTTATTTTTTCGGTGGCGAATGTGTGGTTTGATGAGAAGGGAGGACCGAGACACAGAACAAAGCCAAGCCGGGAATCACGGCGAACTCGAGTGTCAGCCCCTCTCGCTTCCAGCCCCGCCGCCAGGAACACAAGGGGTCACCGAAGGGACGATTCTGGAACGTCAACGTCCATCGTCAGGACTAACCGTACGATATTTGTGTACGAGAGGAGCGAGTCGTCATCATCGTTCCTGCCACTGTCGCTTTTCGCTTTCGCCACGAAGCGCCTTTTGGGGATTGTGTGTCCAACCGTTCTTTGACGGGCGGTGATTTCGGAGTTGGATGAATGGCGTCAGCTTGGAGTTGGGGGAGGACCGGGAACTCGTGACGTCGATTTTGCAATATGGCACCGGTGAGGGAGTTTGTGGGACGAACAAGAAAAAGGAGCACAACAAACAAGCGCCGTAGAAAACGTCGAGAGGAAACGCGTTTCTCGACGAACCGCGAACTTTCATTTCGAGCGTCGTAACTCCTCACGGAAATCTATCAAAAAAAATAAACGCTAATGAGATGTTGACATGGACGCAGATCTCGTCGTCGAGATGTAACGCGAAGCGGAGAGTGTGCTGAAGCCAGGTAGAGGCTTTTTTGAATGGGCCTTTGTTGGTCGGCAAGCGAGAGGGACAATGATTCAGGGTCCGAGTGAGATTTCAGATTTGACCGCAAATGGGAGGCACGCTCGATAGGACATGTGGGATCTGACAGCCTTGGCTCGTTATGGAGGGTAAGAACAAATTGGGCATCAAAGAACACTTTCTCTCTCTCTCTGTTTCTCCTTTCCTTTGGTGCACGGTGTCAACATAGCGTCAGAGCCAATCTAGGCGTTAGAGTAGAGTCGCCTTCATGTCCTGCAGCCGTGTTTCCTTTTTTTTACCCTTTACGTGCAGGGGCAGTACGAGATACGTGGAGCAGCAGTTGATCTGATGTGATTGTGAGGTTTAGCGGGTGACGTTGTCTCGGGTCTGGTTCTGTCTATATTATCCCTCGCCACTATGCCCACGCCCGTTGCACTGCGCATGCGCGGTGTCATTGCGACAGCAGAGGACAAAGGGAGACCTCATAAATATTTGCCCAGAACGCGTGTACTGTGTGTGTAGGAAATCGTGTTAACGCATGTTGTTTTCTTTACTTCTTGTTCAAAGGAGGAGGGACGAAGAGCGTCTTTGGATTTTTCCAACTGGGTCCGTACGTGACCGGTACCCTCCAAGGCCACGATGTACGACCAAAGCACGGAGCAATAATCAATAAGGTATGCTCATTTCTGAGACACTGGCACTCGCCGTCACTCGCAAATCTACTGGAGTTCTGGGCTGTATCGATAGACAAAACTGGTTCGGGTTCACCCTGCCTGGACAACCGCCCCTTCCGCAACTCCCTCATCTCCTGCATAGTCCATCACCTCGCCCAAAATTTCCTTGCCTCCTGGGCCATAGTACGCGTCACTTTCAAGGATACTTGTAACTGCCTTTGGTGCCTGATCACCTTGGGCATTGGCGCGTGCTTGAACGAATGCCTTCAGGTACTGATACGGAAAGCCTTCTCCGCGGATGCAAACCGTGTCGAGGTGCGGAAGCCTCCAACGGGAAGAAGGGCCGGGCATCGGACTCTGGAGGAGCTTGAGTACCTTGAAATAGATGTCAGGGTCGTATTGATTCCTGGCGTGAAGTGAGAGTTGGATTCGAGCTGAGATACAAGACTCGTTCTCGAGTTCTTGTAGAATTTGTTCCAGTATGGCATAACAAAGGTGACCAGCGTCTTCTCGCTTAGGCTCGATATCGAGCCTTAGGTGGATGGGCCAAGGCGGCCCAAGCAAGGATGAAATCCTCAGAGAGTACATTGAAACGTCCAATTCGACTTCGAGTCCCTTGGCCCGTGTCAGTGTAGGTACCACAGTTGTCCAAGCCGCTGGGGGCAGCTTTTCCTCGATCGACTCGAGGTCGACTCCTAGGTTGGTACAGTGCTCTGCCCGGATGAGATGGAGGACAGGGGGGCCCTGAAGCCTGAGCACTTCGAGGTTGGGAAGATCGACCTGCTGCAGACTCTTGTCAGCTGCAGATGCGGAGTAAAGACCCTTTAATCTGAGAACTTGTAGGCCCGGACTTGCTTGAATGAACTGATGCAGCTTGAGTACCGATATACAAGCATGCGTCCCGTCCTCCTGAATCTCGCTTATGCGACACAGATCTAACTCCTCGAGGCCAAAGGGTGGTTGGAAATTGAAGGGGAGGGAAAGCATGCTGAGGTCCAACGATCGGAGGTTAGGGCTGGGAGGATTGAAGAACTTGGAGGTGTTTGGAATAGGGCTGTGACTGATTCTAAGGGCCTCCAGTATGGGAGGAGGGGAATCCGGCATCTCCGAGAATTGCCACTTCTCAAATGCGCGAACGCGATTGCTTTCCAACGATGCACGTTGTCGAGAAGCGGTCGAATCTACTCTTCTTTGCCGTCAGGGGATCCAATTTCGATGATTAGAGGCGCCGCTTTGGACTTTTCCAACTGGGTCCGTACGTGTCCGGTACCGTTTGAAACTACGACGTACGACCAAAGCACGGAGCAGTGGTCGATAACGGATGCCCATTTCCAACACACTAGCCGCCACTGGCAAATCCACTTGATTTCTGGGAGCCAACCTTTGTAGCTCGTTGCCCCAAGACCTATCACTCGTTCTAGAAGCTCGGTCGGGAGAGTGTCGATGGGCAACTTGCGCATAAGGCTATTGGATGGAATGACGTAAGCAACCGATAGCCGACAATTAGAAATGATTTGGCTAAATGAAAGGCGCGACGTTGAAATAACTGACCGTTGATCTAGAGCAGTATCTTTTGCTTTGTCGTCAAAGGGCGGGTGGTCTATTCGTTCGGAGATCATCCCGGGCGAATATGTATGCAAGGGGAGAGTAGAGAGCTAAGTTTCAAGCACGATGCTAGTCCATTTTCCTTTCAGTTCAAAATCGGCATGAGTGATGGCAAAATTGTTGGCTTACCGTGGACTGTTGTCGGGTGCCGGTTCGAGTTGGGGAGTGGGTTTGGTTGACGAGATTGCAGGATATCGCGTGGGTGGCGCGTGCGTCTTTCCTGTCGGTCTAGTACGTAGTCGATGCGAACACGTTCCAATTTTCCCGCACACGAACGTCATTTCAATTCTCCAAAGGCATTCCTCGTTCCCTCCGTCGCTCGTTTCCGCTGCAGGGTCCCCGTAGACGTGCCCTTACGGTATGGCCACTCGAGCGATCGCCTTTCCGCCTGAGAAGATTGTGCCGGGGTTTGATGCGATGCTTAAGAGTACTCTTTCCTCTCCTTTACGTGGATGGTGGTAGTCAGATGTTTCGGCTGTTTGAGGGTCTTCGTGACTACAATGGATGGTTCCGAGAACGGCGAGCTTCACTGCCAGATCCCCGTCGCTTCCACTCGCGCGCCTCCCGGCCATGACCGGGTACCATTGGTGGAACATCTTAATAGCGTGACTTCTAAGTGCAAAAGTAGAAGAATTTAAAAATGAAAAGTATTTTTTATGGAACACTGTCAAAAGGATGACGTATTAAGAACAAGGGGGGCATAACAAATTGGACATTTTCACCGGTTTCAACAAACCGTCCGTCTACCCGTCGCTCTCTCCTGACAGAAAATCAATGTCCTCATCCAATTAGTTTTCGGAAGCTACTTGACTCGGATCTACGCGGATTATTGTTATTGCACGAGGCGCCTGGCTGCTGTCTCCACGGTTTGACCGCTCCTGCACGAACACTTGGAAGGGCTTGTACAGCCGGCCATTGTCAGGGATGCGAAGCGTGTCGAGGTGTGGGAGTCTCCAACGAGTGAGCCCTGAAGAAGGCTCAATGATTGGCGTTTGAAGGAGCTTGAGCACCTCGAGAGCGACATTGAAGTCACCGTTCCCTTGGTCAGTGGTGAGAAGTGCGAGTTCGATTCGGGCAGAGAGAGGTGAGTCTCGCTCGGCTTCATTGAGAATATCTTCCAGTATGGAGTATGTCAAGGACTTTAAATCTCCGGATTCCGCTACGACGTCCCAGAGCGATAGTCCAACGATGTTAGGTTTAGACCGTATGCTCAGAGATCTGTCCCGGACACCGATCTCGAGTTCCTTGGCCCGTTTCAGTGCGTGTACAAGGGTCGCCCAAACCATTAACGGCGGCCTTTTGTTAATCCATCCCAAGCTGAAGTTAACTTGAGGACAGTGCTCCGCCCTGAAAACGTGGAGGGCTGAAGCGCCGAGGTGAAAAACTTGAAGGATGTCGACATCTTGCAGGTTGGGCAGGTCGACTGGCAGTAGTTCCTCCTCGTCCGCGGACTTGCTGCACGGCCCCACTACTGCGAAGCTTCTCAACCCCGGGCTGCCTTGAAGGAACCGGTGGAGACTCCGCATCGAGATGGAAACGTAGCCACCAGATCCGTTAGGCTCAGAGATGCAGTCTAGGACTAGTTTTTCCAGATTGAACGGGGGATCGAAGTTTTGGGGGAGCACGACTCCACTGAGGGTCAATTTTCGAAGGCGGGTGCTGGCCGGGATGAAGAGCTTGCAGTCGGGCGCAATCGTTATGGAGCTAATGCTGAGAGTCTCGAGGATGGGAGGTGATGAACCCAATGTTGCGATCATGTCTTCATAATCCTCGTCAAACACGATTGATCTCCAACGATGTGTGTGGCGTGCAAGGAGTCGGATTGATTTCGCTACGCGTTTAGAGCTGGGACGGTGCGAAACGTCGAGGTCCAAGGGTACGGTTCCGGATCTTGCCAGCTGATTTTTCAGATTTCCGACCCGGTATGAGGTGTTGATGTACGACCAAAGCGAAGGGCAGCCGTTGATAGTGGATGCCCACTTTCGGGAGACTCGTCGCCATTCACGAACCCATTCAATCATTGGGCCTGGGTCTGATCGGTAAGTCGCCCCTAGACGTATCACCCATTCGAGAAGTTCGATTGGGAGAAAGTCTATGAATGCCTGACTCGCCCCGCTAAAAAAAAATAAAAGGAATAAATATAGCTCAACAGTCGGCAATAAATCCTGTAAAACATTGAAGGGATAACACTGACCTTTCTGGTGCGATATCATCGACTCGAGCAACTTGATTGCGATCCGATGGGCAGTTCTCCATCACGATGAGACTGTCTTTCGGAGATACCCAAAGGTAGAGACTTAGGGGGGTTTGAAGGTAGGGATATACTGCAGTATTGGAGCTTCTTGCTCCGATGGGAGTGTTGCAGGTCGTCGGTTTCGACTCGGCCTTTTCCGCGGTTCGTTCTACTAGAACGTTCCCCAGCCTTCAGGTTGCGATTGAACGGTGCACCTCCACTAATTCATTCACCGAGCGGAACCTAAAATGGTTCTCTTTCGTATTTCTAGCTGTATGTACTTTAGGCATGATCCGCGGGGTGGCAACTTATTAACGAGAAGAAAAAGCGATCAAACAAAGGGCCTGATCGCCCGAGTCTAAAAATCTCGTCTCATCCCGAGCAACGGTGGCGAAGAAAGAGAGTGACTTTATATAATGAAGACCTTGCCATCTGCGGATTCATCCGCGCGCGGAAGGTTATTTTTTTCGGTGGCGAATGTGTGGTCTACCGTCTGATGGGCCGAGACAGCGAGAACAAAGCGAGCCCGGGAATCACGGCGAACTCGAGTCTCAGCCCCTCTCACTTCCAGCCCCGCCGCCAGGAACACAAGGGGTTACCGAAGGGACGATTCTGGAACGTCGACGTCCATTGTCAGGAGCTACCGTACGATATTTGTGTACGAGAGGAGCGAAGTCGTCATCATCGTTCCTGCCACTGTCGCTTTCGCTTTCGCCACGAAGCGCCCCTTGGGGATTGTGTGTCCAACGTTCTTTGACGGGCGGTGATTTCGGAGTTGGATGAATGCCGTCAGCTTGGAGTTGAGGGAGGACCGGGAACTCGTGACGTCGATTTTTGCAATATGGCACCGGTGAGGGAGTTTGTGGGACGAACAAGAAAAAGGAGCACAAGAAGACAAGCGCCGTAGAAAACGTTCTGACATGCCATAAAGGAAAAAGACCGATAGATTGCCGTTGAGCAGCAGTGATTTAGAAGAGTAGGTATTGTGATGGGGAGGGGAGTGGCAAGAACACGACGCGAACGATCGGAGAGAGAACAAGGCGAGAACGAACTAAAACGATAACACGCCTGTGTAAAAAGTTCGACGCGTGAGCTTCCGAAGCGAAATCTATTGGAGAGGTTGCACACACGCGTGTTTTCGTTGGCCTCGTTATTCACGATGTGCTCATCATATCTTTTCGGGGAAACGGTTTCTTTTTTTCTTTGATGGACGGAGATGTTGCGGGGATTGTCAGGACGTCGAGACGGAAACGTGTTTCTCTGACGAACCGCGAACTTTCATTTCGAGCGCGTCGTTACTTCTTCTCATGGAAATCTGTATTGAAAAAAAATAAACGCTAATGAGATGTCGACATGGACTGCAGATCTCGTCGTCGAGATGTAACGCGAAGCGGATGGTGTGCTGAAGCCAGGTAGAGGCTTTTTTGAATGGGCCTTTGTTGGTCGGCAGGCGAGAGGGACAATGATTCAGGGTCCGAGTGAGATTTCAGATTCGACCGCAAATGGGAGGCACGCTCGATAGGACCTGTGGGATCTGACAGCCTTGGCTCGTTATGGAAGGTAAGAACAAACTGGGTGTCAAAGAACGCTTGTTTCTCCTGTCCTTTGGTGCGACGGTGTCAACATAGCGTCAGAGCCAATCTAGGCGTTAGAGTCGCCTTTCATGTCCTGCAGTAGCACCACTCCTCGTTTTCTTTTACCTTTACGTGCAGGGGCAGTACGAGATACGTGGAGGAGTTGATCTGATGCGATTGTGAGGTTTAGCGGGGTGACGTTGTCTCGGGTCTCTTTTCTATAATGTTATCCCTCGCCACTATGCCCACGCCCGTTGCACTGCGCATGCGCGGTGTCATTGCGACAGACCAGAGGAACAAAGGGAGATCTCATAAATATTTGCCCAGAAAACGCGTGTCTTGTGTGTGTGGGAACCCGTGTTGACGCGTGTTGTTCTTTTGTCAAAAGGAGAGGAGGAGGGAGACGAGCAAGTAATACCGGCGGTCGCCACCTACCGACACGGCGACGGGGAGCGTCGGGGGTTACCGAAGAACGTTAGCGGTGCGTCGGCTGGCGGGGGGTGTGCGGCGGGGGACGAGAGTCGGGGACGGCGGGACAGGGTCCTGAGCCGAGGGAAGCGCGAAGGAGGCGAACAAAGGGAACGACGGAGGAATCTGAGATCTGTTTCTGAGAAAAAGCCAATCGCACCCTCTCCCTCCCCTTTCATCCCCAACTCACCTACAACTTGCAAGGAGGTGAGTGGGTTTATAAATCTAGTCTTCTCTTTCTCAGTGGCGTCTTTATCCTCTTTCCCCCCTCTCTCGCTCAACCCACCACCACCTCTCACCACCACCACACCCCCCCCTAAAAAGGACATCCCATCCATCAACCTTTCAGACGATGAGCTACATGTCGCCTCCACCAACACCACCACAAACCACTCCTCTCAATTCGGCTCCACCAACGCCCTCGGCCGCTTCAACCTCTTTCAGGCTCCCCGCCCAGCCAACAATATTACTCAAAGCACCGAGCGAGGAGACCATCGCGCGTCTGAGGCAATTAGCTCCTTACTATTGGAGCCATCCTCAGACTACAAACTGCGCTATCCGTGAGTGTGCCGTCTTTCTTTCCGCGGCCTGCGGTCCTCCCTTTGTTGTCCCTGCGAGCGGGCGGTACTGACCATGGCCCCACTCCCCTCTTTCTTTCGCAGACTTTCCCATTGACCCAAAACAACAAGCTCGCATCCAGGCGTACCAAGCTCGTCAACGTCAAGCTGCCGTTGCAGCTCACCAATCTCGTTCCCGAGCAGGCTCCGTTGCAGCCGACCACCACCCAGGTCACGCCCGCCGCCCATCGCTCACACCACCGACTCCCTCATCAACATGCTCGCCCACGCCAACGTCCTCACCACCTCAATCCATCTCTCGTCAATCTTCCGCCCACCGCTTGCGCGCCGTGCACTCCGGTAGCGGACTGGCCATCTCGGCAGCCCGCCAGTCCATCTTGGGGAGCGGCGGAGGAACCCCCGAACCGCCTTCGCTGCTCGAATCCGCTTCCAAGCGCCGCGGATCGATCACTCCTGGGTACGACCCATTTTCACGTGCCGGAACGAGCTTCGTCTCGCAGCCTTCCAGCCCGACTCCCTTTGGCTTGTCCTCCCCCAGCGGCAGGAGGGAGAGCGTCCCCGTTACGCCTTCAGCACAGCAGAATACGCTCTCGGTCCCTTCGACTCCGGATATCCTGCGGAGGGGGAGTGCACCGGTTAGCGGTGCGAACAAGAACCTTACCCCTATGCGAACCGTTCGGGTACGTAGCTTCGTTTCGGTCCGATTAACTTCCCATCGTACTGACTATTTCATTCCCCGAATAGCTTCACGTCGAGTACCTGACAGCTCAATCCGCTCTCATCCGCCAAGTACTAGCAGAAGCGGCGGGATACATCCCACCCGTCAACGCATCCTCCGATTCTCTCGCAACACCACCACCAGACTCCCCACCATCTTCATCCGCATCCTCACCAACCAACCCATTCCCGCACTCCTTCTTCCGCTTCTCACCACACCGCTACCCACGCGTAATCTACCCAAAATCCACCCCATCCTCCACCCCTTCATCCACCCCTACACCCCAACAACAAGCCGCCGCATCCCAAAAGGGACCCATCATCGTCCTCCCCGTACCCGACCCGCAATCGTTCCCGCTCCTGATCCACTACATGTACCACGGCAAGATGGACGCGATCGAGCGGACGCTACGAGAAGGCCAAGTCTCTTGGGAAGGGCTCGTGCGGAACGTCGAGTATCTCGGCTTGAGAGACGACGTGAAGCGGTATCTGGGCAAGTGGTGGAAGAATTGGAGAGACGCGGAAGCGAGGAGGGCGAGAGGGGGTGCCAGTGGCGCAGTTGCCGAGGACGACGAAGAGGATGAAGATAACGACGAGGGTGATGATGAGGACGGTAATGGGAGAAGAGCGTACCCTTACCCGAGCGCCAAGGATTTGAAGATGGATGTCGACGGAGATGATTCCAGTGGAGTGGGCGATTGGACGGAGAGAGCGAGCGCGAACGCTGCCGGCGGCGAGCTCGTGGACGAGATGGCGGGTTTACTAGATCGGTTCTGAACAAGGGCTGATCTCTCTTTTGTTTTATATCTAGTAGTAGTTATCTCGAGCGTAGCATAGCATCATAATCATTGCTTTCTTGCTTTCTTGTTTTTGTTTTTTTGTTTTTGTTTTTATTCAATCTCTTTATTCGCTTTGCGCGTTTCAACGCTATATGACTACCATGAGGGGACGAGCAACAGAGGGAGTGAAAATGGGAACATGATGACATGGACCGCGCGCGCGGCCGGAAGTTAACCGCAGGAAAGACGTACACGCCAACCACGCGATATATTGCAACCCAGTCAATCAGACCCACTCTCCAACTTGAACCGGCACTCAATCGCAGTCCACGGTAAGCCAAAATTTGCTATCGCTCACGCCGATTTGAACTCAAAGGAAAACGGAAGGCATCGTTCTTGAAACTTAGCGTTCTACTATCCCCTTGCCCTTATATTCGCCCAGGATAATCTCCGAACGAATGGACCACCCGCCCTTTGATGACAAAGCGACCGAGAACACTATAGATCAAAGGTCAGTTACTTCAACAAAACCGCTTCTAATCGTTGGCTATTGGTTGCTTACGTCATTGCATCCAATAGCCATATGCGCAAGTCGCCCATCGACACTCTCCCCACCGAGCTTTTAGAACGGGTGATAGGTCTCGGGGCGACGTCGGGCAAAGGCTGGCGCCCAGAAATCAAGTTGATTTGCGAGTGGCGGCGAGTGTGTTGGAGATGGGCATCCGTTATCGACCACTGCTCCGCACTTTGGTCGTTCGTCGTGGTTCCAGCATCGGGTACCGGACACGTACGGACCCAGTTGGAAAAGTCCAAAGAAGCGCCTCTAATCGTCGAAGTTAGTTGCCTCGGGGACCGAGAAGAATGGATTCGACTTCTTGTTGACAACGCGAATCGTTGGAAAGCAATCACGTGGTACTCGCCGCGCTGGAGGGAAATGTCGGCGATGCGGGATTCCCCTCCTCCCATGCTGGAGGCCCTTGCAATCGTTCGAACCATTATTCCACCTGACTCCAAGTTCTTCAATCCTCCCAGTCCTAACCTCCGATCGTTACAGCTCATGGACGTCACCATCCCCTCCAATACCCAACCAATCTTTGGCCTAGAGGAGTTACGTCTGACTCGCATCCAGACTCTGGAGGACGGGAGAGTTGCTCCTATGTCAGTACGCAAGTTTCATCAGTTTCTTCAAGCAAGTCCGGGTCTACAAGTCCTCAAATTGGACGGGGCTTACTCCGCATCCGCAGCTGACAAGACTCTGCAGCCGGTCGATCTTCCCAACCTCGAAGAGCTCATGGTTGTCCACGTCTCTATCCTACATCTCTTCCAGGCAGAGCACTGTGCCAGCCTGGATGTCAGCCTCGGGTCACTCCAGGAAAGGCTGCCCCCAGCAGCTTGGACAACCGTCATACCGACATTGAGACGGGCCAAGGGACTCGAAATGGAGGTTTCAAACCACACTCTGCAGATCGACTGTCTGCGTAAGCCGTCTACCATCCATCTATACCTCCATTTCAAGTCGCAGCAAGGAGCCGCAGATCTTACTTATTCCACACTGGAAGAGATTCTCCAAGAACTCGAGAACGAGTCTTGTTTCTCAGCTCGGGCCCAACTCTCACTTTACGCGGACGAGGACATCGGTGTCAAGGTACTCAAGCTCCTCCAGAGTCCGATGCCTGGCCCCTCTTCCGGTTGGAGGCTTCCGCACCTCGACACGGTTTGCATCCGCAGAGAAGGCTTTCCGTATCAGCACCTGAAAGCATTTGTTCAAGCACGCGCCAATGCCCAAGGTGATCAGGCACCAAAGGCAGTAACAAGTATCCTTGAAAGTAGATCGTTCAGTTCAGAACGCGAGGAAATTCTGGCCAAGGTAATGGACTATGCAGGAGATGAGGGAGTTGCGGAAGGGGCTGTTGTCCAGGCAGGGTGAACGCGGGCTAGTCATTTATGTGTAGTTCAAGTTTGCTCGAATCGATTTTCGTCACCGGGATGCTGAAAAGCGGTTGAAGCAAGGTCGGATGATGACTTGTGAATGCTGGAATCGTTCGTATCAGGGACGATCCATCCTGTACATAGTTATGGTCTCATTCTCGTAAGATCCTTTTCCGCAAAACAACGGGTGGCTTCAACGTTGGTTTTGCATCGGGGTTGAACAGTATCCTTGAAGGGGTTATGCGGGTCTGGGGCGAACAATTGGGCGGGCTGCTGGGGACGACGAGGGTGATGACGAGAGTGGGAGGAGAGCGTATCCTTCTCCGAGCGCGCAGGATTTGACGATGGATGGATCTCGTTCACGTGCGTTTCATCGCTTTTCATCCAAACCTTCCACATCTGTGAATGTCTGAACGTTTTGATATCTCTTTTGCGCCCCGGATACTTTATCACGTACGTAGCTGTGAAATCATTGTCCTTCTCTCCTTTCCGCAAACCGACGCATAACGTACGGGGGGTAAACTGGACGTCATGTTGGCATCGACCACTGGCATCAGACC
>WSUB01000038.1:171454-286043 GCA_019633425.1 Tulasnella sp. 424 | reverse complement strand
GTACCAGGTGAGGGCAGGGTGGGTTTCAGCCGTGTTGGTGCCGACTTGCTGAGCGGACACCGAGGCGGCGAAGGAGAGGAGAGCAGCGAGAGCAGCGGGGCGGTACATGATTGGAATGGGAGAGAGTGCCGAAAAGGACTGGAGGTAGCAAGTTTTGTTTTTTGCTTTGGAAGTAACCGGTGAAGGATGCTGTTTGATGGGCTTTTCAGTCTTGGCTTTTATAGATCCTCTAAGCATTGAGGAGGGAGAAAATCCGGGCACTCACCCAGCGATCAAATGCTTCTGTACATCAAAAGAACACCATTTTGGTAGACTTGAGAATATCTCAAGCGAGGGACCTCCAATGAGCTCGACGACTTCTCCGAACTTGGGACGTCTCTTGGCTCCCGCGAACCAGGTGACATCCCCGCTGAACCGAAATGTGTCCGTGACTTGCCCAGCGAAAACGCAGCGTGGACGAAATCGTCGAACAAGGCCAATGGTCGTTGGCCTTCGCGATCTGCAGTGAGGTTGGATGAGAAAGGTCTTGGCAAATTCCTGATGTCTTGGGAAGGGCTCGGCAAGAAGCCGCACCGGCGCTCCGTCCACCTATAAACTGACATGCCGGCCCGCCCGCCAGTTTCGGAATCAGGTTTAGAACGAAGAAAATCAGCCAAGAGAGTCTTGGCTTGCAGTTCTACATGTCCTCCAATGGTATGCCAGTCCACAAGGGGTTCGCAGACGGTCTTGGCGTCGTTTTACCGAGCCCAGACCCCCGGTTGCAGACCAGAAGCATCCTACATCAGCAGGCAACTTCGACGGGAATACATCGCCAGGCATTGCCTTGGCTAAGATGCTCGGTACGGGTTGGTCTTAGTGTCTCATTCGCGTCGATGGTGACTTCCGACCCCAGGATTGAGGAGAGTAAATCGGTGCTTTGTCGTTTCGTTCGTGAATTGTCGGGAGTATGCGGTGCTTGGCAGACGTTATTTCTGCGAAGACGGGTTAACGTTGGCCTTGCGAAGTGACGGCCTCGTTGATTAAAGGAGGAATATCTCTACGTTTCTTGAGGACGGCGCAGCGGTTGGAGGCGACATCCCAATCTGGACTGGGGTCCTGCCACAAGACCAAATACGCGCACACGTGAAGATGCTTGGCTCGGTGTTGCAAGCCTCCGAGAATGTCGTTTATAGGCTAAGCTTCGCCTCCAATGCGAGTAGCCTATCAGGGTGTGGGGCATGTCTGCTTGGTGGAAGTTGGGCAACGACCGGACCATCACCAAGCTTTCCCTCCGCGCCATGACTAAACGCCCAAGTCCTACAAGAGAATGTGACCTTTGACGTTGAGTGGACGAACTGGTGTCGAACTCCAGAGGATTTTTGGCTTCACTCCTATCTCTCTAGGGGAAAGGAGCCGTGGGGGATCCAGGTGCCATCGGGCGCGTTGAAAATACCACCAAGGCGGACCTTGTCCATGGGGGCACCATCTGCTCTATCTTCAAATTCGTGCTTTGGTAATGTGAAGCCTGAGGATGGTAGCGGCGGGGTGGGCAGTATGCCGATTCGGGGTCTTCACCGCTCACAAGGGCCTTCGGAATACGATGACGCAATATTGCGTAGTCAACATGTAGTCGACATGCACACTGGGCTTTGACCTCCTCCTGCAATCGTCGTTATTGGTATTTGAGTCGGACTGTCGACTAGTTTACGAGAGAAGACTGGAGTCTGAAGGGGGCCAGAAGGAACCACGATTGCTCCACCAGCGACCGCCCTTACTTATACGCACTCCAAGCACGCCCAGATAAGGACTCGGGGTAACAGCGAGAGACAGGGTTTGCAAAACGTCAAAGTGTCGAGACGGTCCCCGCAAATGCGCCCGCATATGCCAAGCGCAAGCGCTGTCAATCGGTCGCGGAGCACATCGGGACACGGTAAATTGCATTAATTGCTCCCGCAAGGCACACACCAGGATGAGGACGGTTTTCAGGACGTATATATGCCTTGTTGGTCGCAGATTTATCGAGTACCAAAGGCTAATTTCATGGATGGGGCAGCTCAAGTGCGAAGAGAATTGGCACTTGGCTATAGAGTCTAGGTGAGCCAAGTGCACGGGGAAACCTCCGAGCGTCGTCGATTCCGCCGAAGTAGCTGTCAGTCCTCGGAAGGGCCAAACTCGAGAGGCATAGAACCCTTAATTTGCATTGGAGACAATAATATGAAGCGCTCCTCGTTGAATGGAGGCTGAAGTGCTAAGGAAGAAGCACGAGGCTCCACCAAAGGGGGGAACGGGGAGTCCGCCGCACTTCACTGCGTACACAAGGAAAGTTGAGCGAAGCCAAACACCGCAGCACCCAAGCAGTTCAGTCAAACTGAAAGATATAGTAGACACATTGAACTGAAAGAGCCAAGCAGGCTGGTCGGTTAGGAAGAAGGTGCAAGACTTCTCGAAGCAATCACGTGATGCCTCGTTCCCAGGCAAGGAAGCCGATTCGACCGAAGCGCGACCCTACGAAAGGCTCCATTAAACTGGTTAGCCGTGAAAATCGGCCTCTTTGGCGGGAAATGAGCCATCTTTGGGAAAGGCAGAGGGCCAGGTCCCATCGTAACTAATTACCCTCTACTGAATGACCGCACTCGGAAAAATTATAGGGGTATCGTGTGCCAGTAGGGAGATAATCCGGTGCAGCTAGAAACGAGAGCTCTTGAACGACGAAATAATTGCCCGATCCCAGACGGTAAACGGGTTTGCCCAATCAATATGTCACTCCGTTGGGACTCTTTCGAGCTTGTTGCTTTACCCGGACGGCATGGGCACAATAGGCACCGCACACCTCACATCTCGAATTGTGGGAACAAGTTGAGGAGTTCGTATCGTCGTTGATACTCGTAATTTGAGACTCTTAATCTTTTTTTATCGTGACCTGACGCAAGTATCTGTTAGACGGGCGCAGGTGGAGGTGCCGCCATTCGGATTCCGGCGGTGGCGGTGGGAAATTGAGCGAGCGACTGTGAGTTACAAATCTTACCTGTTAATCGTGTTTGCGCGGCTTTTACAGCAAAATGAGTCATCCAAATGTGCTATATGGCTGCTATTGGCTCATAGAGTGGGTGTCGAAGCGATGTAGGGATGGCTCGTAATGACCACCACTCAGTCAGAGCGTACCAGCGTCTCATAGGAGGCAAAGGACGGAGCTAGCAGAAAGTCCCAAAGTAATTGCCTGTATTGGGCCCCTACCGACGGGGTTAAAAGTTTTTTTGAAGAGAGGGGGACACGGAGATATTTTTTGAATGGCTGAAACCCGTTCATATGCTCATCGGGTCTCGACCTGATTCGATATTTGAATGATTTATGCTGTGACGTCATGGACAACATTTTACACTCCAAAAAAGGTCCACCCATCTTTTACTGGCTAATTCCTATCGCGACATTGGGTAGGAGATAAGGGCTCGGGGTTAGTCCTGCCCTATCCCTCTCCCATAGAGGTGATCAATCTCCGCACACCCTGAATCAGTCTGGTCTCCATTGAATCCTTTTTCCCATCGCAAATATACGGCATGAAACATTTCAAATCTCTCCGACTTCATCTCCACCACAAAGAGACAAATTCGTTTGAGTTCGTCTTCCTTATGGTAATCACGTCCTGCCTCAACCCATCGCCACGATCCCCAACCTATGACTAAGACTGAATCGAGAGACCATGCATCCACTTACACTCTGCCGCAACAGTTGCACATTTCATGGCATCATAGCTGTCCCGTGTCGAATTTCTACCCTTTCTCATTGAAGGTTCCTCGACCGTTATGGTAGCGCTTTCGGGGCTACGCAACTCTACCAAACGTTCGTCAACTAATGTGGCAGCCGTGAAAGGATTCCAGTGTCACGACCTCTAAAGAATCGCCTTCCCCTCCACCACCGCGACTTGTGTCTTGATCAGGCGGGTGTAGGCGTATCCGATACGTGTCTACTGGATGTGTGTACATATATCGTTCGATGCGACTTGATACTCAAGCGTCACGCAAGTCCGTACGTACCTTCTTTTCAATCAAGGTCCATGCCTACGGCTGCTACCTCGGACGGAAATCGTGCAAGCGCTATTGGTATCAAGGCGCACCCAACGAAGGATCGTCTCAGCCAACCCCACCAACGCGACCCATTGTTGCATGGTCGGGAAACCTAAAGGATTGGACTAGTCTCGAAACACCGCTACTGAGGAAAGGAAGCGCATCTTTAGGTCCGAAGAAGGCGCTACTTTGTTGTGCGGAAGCGAGGGCACGAGTTCGCGGTGCGGATTCGTTTTCGAAAGGCACGAGGGCAAAAAGTGGCTGATGTGGAGACGCATGCAGCGATCGAGGGCGCTGTTGAGGGAGAGTTCCGTGAAGTAGAGAAGGAATTCGTCGCGGATGACAGAATCAGCGTCAGGGCTCAGCCGGAAAATGGGTATATCCGATCGGTATGCAACCCCGTCACGACCTTTCTCCCGTATCATGGAAGAAGTTGAATATGCCTTCGTTAGATTTCATGCTACCTTTGGGGCTCTGGGTTCGGGACCCTTGCATACAGTCTCACTGCAGCTATCTGATGCGAGTAGTTGATAGGCGACGCTGAGATTCAGCTTCCCGGAGTGGTGGACAAGTGGACGAGACACTCCGAGCTGCAGATCACACTCGTGAATCACTTCCGGACGGCTGTTGACAATATGACTCACCCGAAGGCTCTATCTTGTTATTGGTAGCGCTTCTTTTTTTGATCGAATTTCGAAGAATCTGGGTACATTCCCAAGGAACAAGTGACGTTCAAAAAAGCTCTCCGTCTTGGCCCAAGTTAGTTAGTACGGTCACTCCCTTCGCTAGAACAATGTGTGCATGATCCACATAACCACCGTTCAAAGAAGCTGTGGCAGGGTGGTTCGGCCGGCTTGCTCCCAGCAAGGAAAATATCGCTGCAATATACTTCGTCTTTGAACCTTATGTGGCCTTATCTTCACCGTAATAGCGGGGTCAAATATACCTGTTCAGTCTTTGCGCGAGGGTTTGCGACTACACATTCGAGATTGATGCTCCCGTTCCGTTTAGAACCATCCATCGATGAAATTATCGCGGGGCGAGGGTACTCGTTCATTGGGTCAACCTTGTTGGTCGATGAGTGTCACCAATGCTCTCGGTTTGATCGAGACCGTTTAAAGATCATGTGGCAGGTAGACCCGAGCTCTCCGAAGTCGTGGGACGAGCGAAAGCGGTGAAGTCGACCAAAACACCGAATATTCCTTGTCGCTTGCACCGTCATTGCACAATCCTAGCCACAGATCCGAGCGGAAACCTCTCTAATGATATCTCAACCACGGAGCACCTCGTTTGTGAAATTTACATGCGGTCGAAAGCTTTAGGAAAGTTTCTTGTGGTGCAAGCGGTTCGCGACCCTAAGCCTCATGTGCGAAGCTTCTGCTCAGATTCCACCATGGAAAACCGTATTTCAAAAATTGGACAGGAAAATTTATATGGGTGCAAATTTGCTATAGCTAGTTAGGGATAACAAGGGTTTTGGTGGGTTGGGTTTTTGTCTTAAAGACAGACGAGTGAGCTCACTTTTGGCCCATCCAATCTCTTAAGCACCCCCGCCCTCTCCTCCTCATCGTTCATCGTGAAGTCATTGCCCCTTAACCGTTGCGTCCCGCTTTCTTCCTGACTGTCTTCAACCTTATCCTAATTAGTTGCCCATGGCGGACGAATCCGCCTCGGGACTCAGCGCTCAAGGAGCCCTCAGCAAGGCTGTACGTCCTTCCCATACTTGAGCGCGGAATAAACGCTAAACTTTTACCCTAAAGAGGGAGATTCTCGAAGGACTGTCCAGCTGCCGAATTGACCCAGGAACAATCAAAACCACAGAAACCGAACCACGTGCAAAAGGGGGGCAAGGTACCATCAGTCTTGGAATAAGGATTCTTCCTGAAGCACGCCACGAATGGTCTAGATGGATCACGCTTCCTAAAGAATCCCCCGCACCGTCCAGTGAAGAGCTTTTAAAAATGCTCCCGGAGAGGAAATTGGCAATAAAGAAGCTCTTTTGGAATCGGGAGAATGCTGAGGCGTCAGCGAAGTTTTTCAAGGTATAGGAGTCGCCTTCGTGGTTTCCCTTCGTTTTTCTGATTGCTCCTCATAAGTCCTTCGCCAACGAGGTCAGTATAATGGCGAGCCTTCTTCATCCCAATATCGTCCAATTCGTCGGATTTGTCGAGGATATGGAGAAGGGTGATGCTTGGATCGTCATTCCTTGGGAGGCGAATGGAAACGTTCGAGAGTTCCTGCAGACAGGGGAGTGGGACATTCCCGAGCGTGTTTCCCTGGTGAGCGTGTTTGATACGCGCCAGGCCTGAGTTATCTGAACGAATCATCGACTTAGATTCAAGATGTAGTCGACGGGGTGAAATACTTGCACACAAGACAACCTCCAATCTGTCACGGTGACCTGAAGTCGGTGAGTCCGTTTAGGCCTCGCTCAACGTTTGTACACTAATCGACTTGCATCTCAGTTAAACATTCTAGTCAACTCCTCTTACTGTGCAGTGATCACAGATTTTGGATCAGCCCGGGCTAAACAAAACGTCGCTACAACGAAAGACGACATAAGGTCGAAGCCGCCTAGTGGCGAAGGCAAGGACGCCATTCCTCAAGACTGGCCATCCCCGAAAATCGAGTTGAACCCATCTACGCTGGAGCTCATATTAACGGACCCTGCGGGTTCCCTGCGCTGGACTGCCCCAGAGGTGCTAAACAATGGGGTGCAACATTTACCCAGCGATATGTGGGCTGTGGGCTGGATCTGTTGGGAGGTAAGCATATTATTTTGATAAACAATCTCTACCGCTTTCGAGCTGACATGGGTGGCTACACTTTAGATCTTCACCGGTAAAATCCCGTTCGAAGAACTCAGACTCGAGAGTGTGGTTATATCGCACGTTATAAAACGGAAATTACCAGCGATCAGAGAGGAAGCTCAGCTGTCTCATATTCTCGAGCTCTGCGCTCTGATTTTGGACTGTTGGATCTCGAATCCTATCGAAAGAACAGATGCTTCCACGTTTCAGCGAAAAGTTCGCTTCTTGGTGAGTACTTTGGTGAAGGCCGCCATGAAGGAATGCTGAATGAGCCGCCTACTCTCAGCCATCCACGACACCTTCGGGCTCTACCGCGGGTGGTGCAAAGGTGCGGTCCGCAGCACTGTTGTGGGAGCTAGGCACAGTGTACCGCCGTCTGGGTGACACAGTGATGGCCGAGTCACACTATAAGTCTGCCGTCGACGTTTCAATTTTAACGAAAGACGACCGGGCGAAGGCGGAAGCGTTATATGGTCTGGGGGAGATCTACCGCGTTCAGTTGAGGCATGGAGAGGCAGAGAGGGTGTTGAGGGAGGCGCACGAGATCCATGATCGTATCGGGTTGAATGACGTTGCTTCAGCAAATACGTTGCTCAGTTTGGGAGAGATTTACCGTGTTGTGGCGAGGTATGAAGAAGCAAAGGCGGCTTTCACGAAATCGCACGAGATCTGCCATCACATTGGGAACGACCTGGGAGCCGCAAACGCACTGAATAGCCTTGGCAATACCTGTCGCGCTCTGTCCAGACACCGGGAGGCGGAGAAGGCTTTCAGGGAAGCGCACGAGATCCACTGTCGTATCGGGAGCGACCTAGGAGCCGCAAACGCACTGGATGGCCTTGGCAATACCTACCGCACACAGTCCAGGCACCACGAGGCGGAGAAGGCTTTCATGAAAGCGCATGAGATCAACTGTCGCATTGGGAACAACGTGGGAGCCGCAAACGCACTGGGTGGCCTGGGCCAGACTTATCTCGCTCAGTACAGGCTAGGGGAGGCGGAGAAGACTTTAATGGAAGCGCGCGAGATGTTGCGTCGCATTGGGCAGGACTTGGGAGCCGCAAATGCACTGATTGGTCTGGGCGAAGTTTACCGCGTTCAGGCCAGGTACCGGGAGGCGGAGAAGGCTCTGATGGAAGCGCACGAGATCCACTCTCGCATTGGGCATGACTTGGGAGCCGCAAATGCATTGAATAGCCTGGGCGAGACTTATTGGGCTCAGTCCAGGTACCGAGATGCTGAGAAAGCTCTCATTGAAGCGCACGAGATCCAGTGTCGCATCGGGAATGACCTGGGAGCCGCAAACGCATTAAATGGCCTGGGCAAGACTTATCGCGCTGAGTCCAGGCACCGGGAGGCGGAGAAGGCTTTCATGGAGGCACACGAGATCCACTGCCGCATTGGGAGCGACCTAGGAGCCGCAGACGCACTGGATGGCCTTGGCAATGCCTATCGCGCACAGTCCAGGCACCAGGAGGCTGAGAAGGCTTTAATGGAAGCGCACGAGATCCACTGTCGCATTGGGAACGACCTGGGAGCTGCAGACGCATTGAATGGCTTGGGAGAGACTTATAGCACTCAGTCCAGATACCAGGAGGCAGAGAAGGCTTTCATAGAGGTGCACGAGATCCACCGTCGCATTGGGAACGACCTGCGAGCCGCAAACGCATTGAATCGTCTGGGCGAGACTTATGGCATTCATTCCCAGTACCCGGAGGCGGAAAAGGCTTTTATCGAAGCGCACGAGATCCATTGTCGCATCGGGAACGACCTGGGAGCCGCGGACGCATCGAATGGTCTCGGCACGACCTATCACGCTCAGTCCAGGCACCGGGAGGCGGAGAAGGCTTTCATGGAATTGCACGAGATTCAGTGTCGCATCGGGAACGACCTGGGAGCTGCAAACGCACTGAATTACTTGGGCGAGACCTATCACGCTCAGTCTAAGCACTCAGAGGCGGAGAAGGCTTTCATGGAAGCGCGCGAGATCCACTGTCGCATCGGGGACGACCAGGGGGCCGCAGACGCATTGAATGGCCTTGGAAAAACCTATCGCGCTCAGTCCAGGTATCCAGATGCTGAGGCATCTTTCCGCCAAGCAGTTGTTCTTTACGATCGCGTTGGTGCCGGTGACAGCAAAGCCCAAGTGCTATTCCTCCTCGGGCAAGACTACCATACCCAGTGCAGAGACGCCGAAGCTGAGGAAGCTGCGACGGAAGCACTCGCTACTTGGACCAGCATCGCAAATGAGGAAGGTCAAGCGACGGCCTCGATATTTTTGTCCCTGATCTACCAGTCTCAATCAAAGCTCGACGAGGAGAAAGAGGCTTTAATTCAAGCCGAGGCTTCGTATGCCTCAATTGGCAATCATGCAATGCATGCAATAGCATTGAGTCGTCTCGCCAAGATCCACCTTGAGCAGGGAATGTATGACAAAGCAGAAGAGTGTTCCCGCCTTGCCCAAGCCATATCCTGCAGCCTCGAAGATATTAGCGGTGAAGCCGGTGAGCTGCACTGTCTTGGGATCGTGTACGGCGCCCAAGGTCGATTCGACGAGGCGGAGGAGTGCTTCGCCGAAGCGCGCGTCGCATATGCTCGGATTTTCGACCAAGAGGGTGAAGCCAGAGCCTTGGGTGCGTTGGCGGCAACGCACATGAACGGAGGAAACTTTGTCGATGCGAAGGCGGTTTGTGTGGAAGCTCGCGAAATATACACGAGGATAGGCCAGCCGATGGATGAGATGTGTGCAATGACTTGGGAAGTCCTCCAGAGTTTGGAGCAAACAACGTGATCAACATCGGAGGGTTCCCTAATGTCGAAATTGTCAGCTCCTTGTGGTCAGCAAGGTATTCGTTGACCGACCTGCTCGGACGCTCCTCATGGCACTAACATTAATCGTTCCTAGGCCATCCCTGCAATTCTTCGTGCTCTCCGTCGTAAAAAATCATATATTCAGATTCCGTCTTATGTCGCTCGCGGCGCTGCGAACAGCTCTTCTATTTGTACACTGCCATTTCGAATACTCTACTATGGTTCCAACGTTGTCTTTCATGTGCTCCTATTGCCCCTCACCCTCTATATGTTCCTTACGTTCCAACAAAGGCCCTTCTCCATATCAATGAGCGTCATGTATTCTCTTCACTGGTCTCATGTGAACGATTAGCTTACCGCATACTCGCGAGTTGTACTTTGTGGATTGGTGCTTCCGAACAGCGCAATGACCTGACCCTCGGATGGAAGATCTCACTTTGCTCTACTCGCGTCGTCCTCCCGGCCCCTCATATATGTCACAGCATACCTATTCTTTTGAACACGTTTGGAAAGTAAGGGTGTTCGAACGTTCGCCGCCAGTCATCCATTACAGGTCGATAGCAGTCGTCAAAACTTTCTATAGATTTACAATCTGCATTTCCGACTGATTCCAGTTATGCTGTTGGTAAATAAATCAAAGGAGAACCGTTGCCTCTCCCCATTTACAATGCGAAGTCGATAGAGAGACCTCAAAACTCGACTTGCCATGAGTGCGACGATGGTGATTAAATCATGCCAGACAAATGGGCGGATAGTACTGTACAAGGAGCGAACTTGAGGCGGTCATCGGTGTGTCTCTCACGGGCAAAGAAACTTGAGTTGAGTTATTGCAGGTGTGAAAGCCGCGTCGGCGCAAGCCAGCTAAGAGGTGGATGCGTAAAGGAAGGCCTACAGCAGAAGACAACCCCATCAGCGCCAACGAATACACTCACCACAGAAGAGACCCACTGTAACTGGTCTACAACGTAAACTTACGGTTCCGGGAAAATTAAGCCCCTTTTTCATATTGCAGAAACCCGCATCTCTGGTGTAGGCCGCATCACTCAGGTAAAGCGGTCTAAAGGCGCTATAAACCGCTGAGAGGCTCGATATTCATCCCCCAAATGAGATCAAAATAATTTAGCAATATATTGGAATATTGGAATTACAGGAAAAGAATACAAAGAATATCCTATAATAAGGTATAAGAGAAGGGGAGCTTGAGGGGAGCGGCAAAAATAGTATGACCTGGCCAGCGATATATGAGATAATTTTGCGAGCTTGGCCAAAATATCTCATATATCATATCTACTAAGGCTCTATGTCAGGGTGATGGGTCTTACCAGCAGGAATAAAAGTGTCGCGAAGCGCCCATCGGCTTTATCATCGAATGTCCGCTTCCGCTCCCGCTCCCGCTCCCCCATTTCGCGTTCCCCTCGGACCGGCACGACCACTACCCCGACGGCTTCCCCTTTAACATCACCATTACCTCTCTCTCTCCTTTGGCCGGGACGCAAGTTGTGGCGAGGTCGCCCAATGCCGCCATAACACGAGTTGCGGTCAAACCTTCCACTATGGCGACAGCTGTGATTCCCGTCCGCCGTCACCGGTCCATGCGGGAGGACCAACTCCCCCTACAGATGCGCTCCGTGCTTTACCTTCTACTCGACTCTTCTTCACTCTATTCTAATCAGAATTCGCCTGCACGCAACCTCCGAACGATCGACACGTCCAAAAACCATCATTCTGCGAATTTTTTGTATCGGCAGTTCACTCTCAAACTTGATACCGCCCCACTGTGTCTTCAAACTTGCTGTGGCTTGGGTCTCCATAGCCTGTCTGCGGAGTTCGAGTAGGATTTGCGGGAGGGGGGTGTGCAGTAGATATTAGCTGGAGGATGCTTGGAGACCTGTTTTCTCGTTCAACCGACATGTCATCCTCTGACCAGAGATGACCATCCCCAGTGACTTTACCTTCCGACTTCTCACAGATTCGAGACCTGGATGTTTTTACTTTCGATATGAGGTGCGATGCTCCCCTCCCGATTACTTTTACCGACTTGTTTTCCTCTCTTTTCCGGTAGTTGCTGCCAGTGGTTGTAAGCAAGGTACTCAGGGGCCTCGACCCTTTGTCGTCCTTTGGCAGTCTGCTCGCGCATAATAAATTTAGTATCATCATCATCGACATCCCCTGTGCCTGGCCAACCTCGTGACCCACTGCTGCCTCCTTCGGTAGGGGAAGGAATAATGCCGCCGTTGGCCTCTTGTGTATGTGACACTTTTTCGCTGGTCTTTCTGATCCTCTCGCACTTTGCCTAACCTCGCGGTGGTCCGTTGTCTGCGATTTGCGCGCGCCACATTATTTGCGAGCCTGGCATCTTCTCTCACCTCAAAGACATGTTTGATAACTTTTTTATTCCTGAATGGTGGATTTGTATAGCTCGTGTAGCCAGTTTCCAAATGGTAAATGGATGGTTCCACTTCGCGAACCTGTCCTCGTCACGTGCCTTGGTATTTCTCCTTGGTCCGTTCTCTTGTTCCTGCCCGTTGGTTTCATCTCACGTCTCATATCTTGACCTCGCCGCTTCTCCTTCTTCTCCACTGTCAACTTCATTCTGCTTGTTGTCCCTGTTTTGCCGCTCTTTCCGCGCATTTGCCTTTTTCAAATCGCATATTGGCACCAGCTTGTTCTTCTCCCTATGTTAAAGCCGCTCCCCTTGTTCTTCTTCTGCCATCGTCAAAACTATGAATGGTGAGCTTCTTTCTTGTTCCTCTTTGTTGACATTGTCCTCATGTCTATGTCTCTACAGTCGGCCTCCCATACTCTAACCCCGCACCCCACCCCTGGGCCGACTTCGACGATGCGGTGTCCAGTATCTCTGACGAGTTTGACTCTTATATCGACTCGTTACAGACCAACGCTGGCTTTCGGGGTTTGTGCTTCCTTTCTTTTCTTGTTTTGGTTTCTATTTTTTTTTCCCGATTTTAGACTCGATTGACAGTGCTGACGGTGCTTTCCGTGGTACCCAGTCCCCTAATACGGTGCCTTCCATCTCTGGCGGTTTTGTCGTTTACATCGACTCATTGCAAGCCAACGCTGGGTCTCAAGATTTGTGCTTCCCTTTCTTCTCGTGTTTTAGTTTCTGATTTCTTTCTCGGTTCTAGACTCCGTTGACGATGCTTCTCGCGTTCCCCGGTTCTCTGCCGTCCCTGCTGTTCGCGTGTTGCCTTTGGTTCCTACCGATGTTTCTCCTTCCACTGGCGCTCTCGCTGCTCCCTTACCTGGCGCTTCCATACCTTCCTCTGCTTTGGCGTCTGTCCGTGTCTCTTCCAAATCTGGCGAGGCTCTGCGCACTAAAGTTAAACCCTTGAAGTCTCTGCCAAGATCTTTTAAGAGCGCTAACTCCTCACCTACCACTTGGGGATCTTTGACTGTCAGAGTTGATCCTTCGGGTACTGTCAAGCGCCACGACTTGCCTCTCGATCTTCTCACAGAGGAGAGTCTTCGGACTCTGCTTATTGCACACAATGTCGATAGGCACAACATTAACCGTCATGTTATTATCCAATGCCACTGTCTACGTCCCAGATGATTCCCTTTTCTCCTTTATCAACCATTAATTCCGCCGCCGCATAATAGATGTTTCATGACATGAAGCTGATCTATGGGCAAAATGACTGTAAGCATTGGGTTCTGGGAATCCCGCGCTGAATGCGTGGACGTACCCATATTCATAGCCGTATGCAGATTAAAACACATTCCCCAATTCTCCGCAAGCTTGACGTCCCTACTCCTCTTGGGCCACCGGTTCCATGCTGCACTGTATCCACTTCTCGGGCGAAACCAAGCTACCCAAATAAAGCCCCACAGCTGTGACCACGTACGATGGGATCGGGGATAATTCCAAATCCATTACGAGCAGTTTTTCGAATTGATGTGGGGGGGCCAAGTTGGTCACGAAGTCGGTGAACTGGTCGACCGTCGAGGAACAACCCCAAGTTGATGAGGTTGCGCAGTTTTTGGGCTATGTGCGCCAAGATCGAGATTGGCGAGGCCTTGCTCAGAGGTGAAGTTGCCGTCGGGGAAGTCGGGATCTGGAGTTAAGAGGAGGACTTTAAGCCCCGGCCACCCTTTCGCGATCTGGTCGACGTGGCTCTCCGCCAGCCACAACGGCATTTCCTGCCCCACCACGAACTCGGTCACCGCGTGGCACTCCAACAGCGGTCGGAACACTTCGAACGATAAGGGCTCCTCGGTTGTCGACCCGTCTTCTGAGACGAGGTTCAACCATACGACGTCTGGCGCGGGGCAAGCCGATGCGACCGCCGAGGTGAGGTTGAGCACCTCATCGGACGACGGTCCTCGGTAGCTGCTCAGGCAGATACACTTGATCCGGTTGAGCTGAAATGACGTTTGCGGGACGGAGAGGGCGTAGTCCAGGTAGCCTTGATATCGAGGTTGGTCAGGTTAGGGAATGCATCGTACTAAATTGCGAAGTGGGCGCCATGCTGATCGTATGGTAAGGGATTATCCCAAAAAATGGGCAAGCTGCGTAGATCCTGAAGTTGCCCCAACGTCCGAACGATCGATTTCGTCTGGTAGTACCGCGGCAACTCTACTTCCGCGAGGAGCGGGACGACTCCAGCCACCTGGCAAGCGCTCCTTCAAACTCCAACATGGGACAATCCGTCGACAAGTGAAAGTGATCCGGCACCGCCTTGCGAGACCAAAGCTTGGAATCGGCCCTTTAAGCACCTCCCCGACATGCCCTTGCAAAACGACATTCTAAGCGTCTTTAAATTCGGCACGAATCACGTGGTACGTCGGCTCCCCGATGTTTGGAACCAGGCACCGGTTGTATGGGCAGGGCAGCGAGACTCGTTCGAGTGCTCGGGGTGAGAGGCAGTTGTTGCGGCTTCTGATGGCTGGGTCGGTGTTCCGGTAAACGAGTGTTCGGATGCGCGTTGCGCACGAGTGGAATCGCGTCCAGTCCACGTCGCCGAACAGGCCGTTGGCAAGTCCCGAGCAAAGCTGCCCACCATGCAGAATAAACCCACGCCAGGCCCAACCTGAGTTGGATGGGCTAGTAATAAATGGGAGGAGACGCGTACCCAGTCTTCATATGTCTCTCCTTCGGGCCTTTTCGAGTCCGCTGGGGTTTTGGCTGCAGCGGTGAAAGGACTTGATTCGGCGAATCCATGTCTCTCCACAGCACGGCCGGAGCAAGACCGCTCCATCAACTACATCCGAGAGTGGGGACGGCCCGATTCGGGTTGTCGGAGGCGACGAAAAGTTCCGGGTGTCCCAAGAGCTCCGGGTAGAGTCGATACTGCGCCCAGATTGAGTTTTCAGCGACTTTTTTCATAAAAGCTACCAAGTAGAAGCTTACCTGACCAGCTGAGAGGGATGCAAGGACGGATTCTATTGATTCGTCCGCCAATAACTCCTATTCTCCAACGTCGCTATCGGAAGCGAGGTGGCGTATCGGGGCTTTTGCTGGTGAGGTCTTGCACCGTCATCGTTGAACACAAGTATTGAAAGTCAAGCGAAGGCTTGCAGAGAGACAACGTTGGCGCGATGGTGTGCGAGTGGCATATGGGTCGCGGAACGCAGGGTGAGCGCTTTCTATGACGCGGGTCGTTGAGGGGTCAAAGGTTCGAGTCGAGGTTCGGCAGAGACAAACAAGCCGCAAACAAGTTTGCAATGCACCGAACAGGGAAAGGTGCAAAACCTCAGGCGCCACATGGGAAGGAGTAATATTGTTTTGAACACTGTCAAACAGAGAGAAGTCATTGGCTGAATCGCTGAAACACGTGTTGTACCCATCGAGTCTTGACCAGGTGGGTCTTGACGTCACAATGGACAACCCTTCCTTGTACTCGCTCATCTTTTACGAACTGACGGGTTTCTATTTCTGTCCTGTCCCTCTTCCGCATCCATGGCGGTAACGACCCTCAGCACATCATGAACCAGTCTGGTCTGTATTGAACTCTTTTTCCTATCACATACGGCGTTGCGCAGCATCACAAATCTCTCCGACCCCAGCTCCGGCCCAAAGTCAAAAGTCGTCGGAGACCGGGTCCCCGATGGCAGCAACTGAATGATCATCACCTCCCGCCGCAATCGACGATCCCCGACCTCTAACTTCACTCGGATCGAGAGACCTAGTATCCATTTCGCACCCGGGCCCTGACCATGCTGCAACATCCGCACCGAGTTTTTAGTCATGGCATAACAGCTGCACGTGTCGAATCTCAACCCAGCCTCATTGAACGCTCCTTGGCCATTACAAATTTACAATCGCGCTCTCGGGGCTACGCAATACTACGAAACATTTGTCAACTACCAAGTTCGAGTCGGCGGCCGCGGAAGGATTCCAGCGTCCCTATCTCGTAGGGATCGTCTCAGCCTCCACCGCCGCTACCTGTGTACCAATTAGGAACTTACAGGCGTATCCAAGGCGAAACGGGAGTTTTTGTGAGTACTGTACGTAAATGGTTCAATGGGCATTCCCTGATATGTGAAGGTCCTCAGTCATCTTCCAGCTTCGGTGGGAGCTCTAACAAGCGCAAGTATGTATCGTCTTTTTCCAAGTCGGTTGCCGCACTCGGGCAAAGCAGAAAACAGACTTTCGCGGATGCTACACCCATCTTCAGCATACCCCAAAAGCCGATTAAGCCACCACTCTATGAAAATAATGAAGAGCTATGATTTGACCCTCAGAGTTTAAGGAGGAATTTGACGACTATAAGATGCCTGTGAGAGCGTCTTATCACACACTAGTACTTCGGCAATTACTCATTTACGCACTTTCGCTAGACTTCTTATGGGGGAGAGATCTACAAGAGCACTCTACACATCAAAGGGATATAGTACTCTTATTCAATTGTCATTTTCTGACTTTGGCCTGGGTTGGTGAATAGTGTGTGGGGAGGACGAGCAAGTGTGTGTGTGTGTCGGATTTTACGGACGGAATATAGCCCATACACATTACCAGTCTGCCGTCGACGTTTCGACCGCAACGAAGGACGACCGGGCGAAGGCGTATGCGCTACAAGGTCTGGGGGATACTTACCGTCTTCAGCGGAGGTATAAAGAGGCGGAGAGGGTGTTGAGAGAGGCGCGCGAGATGCATGCCCGCATCGGGGATGACGGCGGCTCGGCAAACACGTTGCTCACTTTGGGAGAGCTCCACCGTGCTCGGTCAAGGCACCAAGAGGCTGCAAGGGCTCTCATGGAAGCGCACGAGATCTTCTGTCGCATCGGAAACGACGTGGGAGCCGCACACGCATTGAATGGCCTTGGCCAGACTTATCGTGTTCAGTCCAGGAACCAGGAGGCGGAGAAGGCTTTCATGGAAGCGTACAAGATACACTATCGCATCGGCCACGACCTGGGAGCCGCAAACGCATTGCAAAGCCTTGGCAGCACTTGTCACGTTCAGTACAGGCACCGGGAGGCGGAAAAGGCTTTCATGGAAGCGCGCGAGATCCACTGTCGCATCGGGAACGACAGTGGGGCTGCAGACGCATTGAATGGCCTTGGCGAGACTTATTGTGCCCAGTTCAGGCACCGGGAGGCGGTGAAGGCTTTCGTGGAGGCGCACGAGATCCACTGTCGCATCGGGAACGACCAGGGAGCCGCAAACGCACTGAGTGGTCTCGGCTATATGTATCGCGCTCAGTCCAGATACCGGGAGGCGGAGAAGGTTTTAATGGAAGCGCACGAGATCCACTGTCGCATTGGAAACGACCGGGGAGCCGCAAACGCATTGGATGGCCTTGGCGAGGCTTATTGCGCTCAGTCCAGGCACCAGGAGGCGGAGAAGGCTTTCATGGACGCGCACGGGATCCACTGTCGCATTGAAGACGACCTGGGAGCCGCAAACGCATTGAATGGTCTTGGCCAAACTTATCGCGCTCAGTCCAGACACCAGGAGGTGGAGAAGGCTCTCACGGAAGCGCACGAGATTCACTCTCGCATCGGCCACGACCTGGGAGCCGCAAACGCATTGAATGGTCTGGGCGGGACTTATCGCGCTCAGTCCAGGCACTCGGAGGCGGAGAAGGCTTTCATCGAAGCGCACGAGATCCATTGCCGCATCGGAAACGACGTGGGAGCCGCAAACGCATTGAGTGGCCTTGGAGATACCTACCGCGCTCAGTCCAGGCACCAGGAGGCAAAGAGGGCTTTCATGGAAGCGTACGAGATGCACTCTCGCATCTGCCACGACCTGGGAGCCGCAAATGCATTGAATGGCCTGGGCAAGACTTATTGCGCTCAGTCCAGGCACTCGGAGGCGGAGAAGGCTTTCATCGAAGCGCACGAGATCCACTGTCGCATTGGACACGACCTGGGAGCCGCAAGCGCACTGCATGGCCTAGGCGATATCTATCGTGCTCAGTCCAGGAACCGGGAGGCGGAGAAGGCTTTCATGGACGCGCACGAGATCCACTGTCGTATTGGAAACGACCTGGGAGCCGCAAACGCATTGAATGGCCTTGGCCATACTTATCGCGTTCAGTCCAAACACCAGGAGGCGGAGAAGGCTTTCGTGGAAGCGCACGAGATCCACTGTCGCATCGGGGACGACCAGGGAGCCGCAAACGCAATGAATGGTCTCGGCTATATCTATCGCGCTCACTCTAGATACCGAGAGGCGGAGAAGGCTTTAATGGAAGCGCACGAGATCCACTGTCGCATCGGGGACGACCTGGGGGCCGCAAACGCATTGAGTGGCCTTGGAAATACCTACCACGCTCAGTCCAGGCACCGGGAGGCGGAGAAACCTCTCATGGAAGCGCACGAGATCTACTGTCGCATTGGCAGCGACGAGGGAGCCGCACATGCACTGAATAGCCTTGCCAGTATCTATTACGCTCAGTCCAGACACAGGGAGGTGGAGAAAGCTTTTATGGAAGCGCACGAGATCTACTGTCGCATTGGGGATGACCGGCAAGCGGCAGACGCACTGCATAACCTTGGCGTTAGCTATCGCGCTCAGTCCAGGTACCGGGAGGCGGAGAAGGCTTGTATGGAAGCGCACGAGATCCAGTGTCGTATCGGGAACGACAAGGGAGCTGCAAGCGCATTGCATGGCCTGGGTGATACCTATCACGCCCTGTCCAGGCACGGGGAGGCGGGGAAGGCTTTTATAGAAGCGCACGAGATCGAGTGTCGCATCGGGGACGACCTGGGAGCCGCAAACGCATTTTATGGCTTGGGCGAGACATATCGCGCTCAGTCCAGACACCCGGAGGCGGAGAAGGCTTTCATGGAAGCGCACGAGATCTACTGTCGCATTGGGAACGACCTGGAAACCGCCGCAAAGACGTTGAATGGCCTGGGCGAAACTTATCGCGCTCAGTCCCGGCACCGGGAGGCGGAGAAGGCTTTCATGGAAGCGCACGAGATCCACTGTCGCCTCGGGGACGACCGAGGAGCCGCAAACGTCTTGCACGGCCTTGGACACACGTATTGGGCTCAGTCCAAGCTCCGGGAGGCGGAGAAGGTTTTCATGGAATCGCACGAGATCCAGTGTCGCATCGGCAACGACCTGGGAGCCGCAAACGCACTGAATGGGCTTGGCCATATCTACTGGGCTCAGTCCAGACCCCGGGAGGCGGAGAAGGCTTTAATGGAAGCGCACGAGATCCACTGTCGAATCGGACACGACCTGGGAGCCGCAAACGCACTGAATGGCTTGGGCGAGACTTATCGCGCTCAGGGGAGGCACCGGGAAGCGGAGAAGGCTTCCATGGAAGCGCACGAGATCCAGTGTCGCATCGGGAATGACCAGGGAGCCGCAAACGCACTGCATGGCCTGGGTAGGACCTATCACGCTCAGTCCAGGCACCAGGAGGCGGAGAAGACTATTATGAAAGCGCACGAGATCTACTTTCGTATTGGGGACGACTTGGGCGCCGCAAACGCACTTCAGGGCCTTGGAAATTCCTATAGTGCTCAGTCCAGGTACCCGGATGCGGAAGCGTCTTACCGCCAAGCAGTTGTTCTTTATGACCGTGTTGGTGCCGGTCGAAGCAAAGCCCGAGCGCTATTAGACCTCGAGGAAGTCTACCATACCCAGTGCAGATACTCGGAAGCTGAGGAAGCTGCGACCGAAGCCCTGGCCACTTCGATCAGCATCGTGGATGAGAAAGGTCAAGCAAACGCCTCGATATGTCTATCCCTGATTTTCAAGTCTCAATCAAAGCTGGACGAGGAGAAAGAGGCGCTAATTCAAGCAGAGGCTCTATGTGCCCGAGTCGGCGATGATGCAAATCGCGCAGCGGCATCGGGTCGGCTCGGCTCGATCCACCGCGTGCAGGGAACATATGACCAAGCAGAAGATTGTTACCGCCTTGCCCAAGCCATATTATGTAGCATGGAGGATATTCACGGTGAAGCTATTGCGTTGGGGCAGCTTGGGATCTTGTACTCCTACCAACATCGATTTAGCGAGGCGGAGGAATGCTTCGCCGAAGCGCGCGTCGCATATACTCGCCTTGCCGACGAGAAGGGTAAAGCAAGTATCTTGGACCGGCTGATGGTAATTTTAATTGTTCAGCGCAAGTTTGCAGACGCAAAGGTGGCTTTTGAGGAAGCTCGCGAAATCTACGCGCGAACGGGCCAGCCCATGAGTGTAATATGTGCAAAAACTTGGCAAACTCTCCAGACTGAGAGGAGCCTATGATATCGCATTAAAGGGTTCCCCGGGCTCGTGGTTCCCCAGCTGCTTGTGATAAGGTACGTATTCGTCGGGTTACGCTGAAACGCGACTTGCGCGACTAACGAAAGTTGTTTTCTAGGCGATCCCCTCAACGTTTTGTACTCTTATCCTATAGTATTCCCGACGTTCCCTAGACCCTATCTCTTCCGCTTCCGCCTGGGCCCGCTTGCGGTGTTCCGAATACTTCTTCTTTATGTATGCCGCCATTTCGAATTCTCGCAGCTACGGCATTGCCTTTCACGTAAGGCTCCTACTGTCCCTAATCAAGTATTCCTTGCCCCTTCTCAATATCAGTGAACGCGTGTATACTTCGTCTTGTTTCATGCGATATGCTACCGCATATATGCGCCTTGTGTTGATGTTTCCGACGCATGATCGCGCGGTGACGTCACCACCAAGGCGGAAGCCTCAATACACTTGCTCACGTCGCCCTACCGGTCCATCTCGTATGTCATGGCACCTATGGCGCGACATGAGAGCATGTCGAGCCTCATACCCATCTAAATAGGTCGATAGCTTCCACCCACGAGAACCAAATCCCCATCAACCTCTCAGTCATCGATGTGACGCAATTCTGGGCTTTGACTCTACGTCTCCGTTCGGTGATCCGCTCGCCTTCGGAAACAGGTCAGAGCTGGACCACAACCTCTCCAAGCCAGACCCGGTCTCCAAACGCGACTCGAAACGAACCCAACATCATGGCAGTAGACATCTATCTTCAAGGCCTTCAAGGCAAATCTTTAAGTCTCCACAGCCTGTCGCGCGTTACTACGATTTTCACCAAGGCAGTAAATTTGAAGGGGTACGGTTTTAACGATTCCAAAAGACTGAACAACCCCAGAACTCGACTTGCCACCAGCGGGTTGATAGATAAATAAATATGTTGACTATACCGTACAAGGAGCGAAACTCGGAAAGAATAAAAACGAGCGGTAGCCGTCGGTGCGTCTCCCACTGACAGAGAAAGAGGCGTGTTATCGTGGAATCAGCGTCGGCCCAAATTGGCTTAGAGATGGATGAGTATAGGTAGGACTACGGCGCAAGCAACTCCATCAGTACCAACGAATATACTCACCACGGGAAAGACTCACCTAATCTTAAGCGCGTCAGCCTGATACCTCTGCCTAAGCATCCCCGTAGCCTTGGCCGTAACGACTTTCGAGCGCGCCACCATATTCATCACCCCATGCACATTAAACCACCTCCCCATGTTCTCCACAACCTTGGCGTCCCTACTCCCCCTGAACCACGGCTCCATGCTACACTGTATCCACGTCTCGGGCGAGACCAAGCTACTCAAATAAAGCCCCACAGCGGTGACCGCGTGCGGCGGGACGGACGAAAGTCCCAAATCCAGTACGATCAATTTCTCGAATTGGTGTAGAGGGTCCAAGTTGCCTTCGAAGTCGGTGAAATGGTCGACGTCGAGGAATAAGCCCAGGTTGGTGAGGTTGCGCAGTTTTTGGGCCATGTGAGCGAGGATCGAGATGTCGAGGCCTTGCTCAGAGCTGATGTCGCCGTCGGGGAAGTTGGGATCGCGAGTTAAGAGGAGGACTTTAAGCTCCGGCCACCCTTCTGCGATTTCGTCGACGTGGATCTCCTCCAACCACAACGGCATGTCGTGCCCCACCACGAACTCGGTCACCGCGTGGCACTCCAACAGCGGCCGGAACACTTCGAACGATAAAGGTTCCTCGGTGGTCGACCCGTCTTCCGAGACGAGGTTCAGCCACACCACGTCCAGCGCGGGACACGCCGAAGCGAGCGCGGAAGTGAGGTTGAGCACCTCATCGGACGTCGGTGCTCGGTAGCTGCTGACGCAGATGCACTTGATCCGGCTGAGTTGGGGTGATGTTTGCAAGACGGAGAGGGCGTAGTTGAGATGGCCCTCGATGTCGAGGTTGGTCAAGTTCGGGAACGAGTCGTCCGATATCGCGAAGTGGACGCCATGCTCGTCGTACGGCAAGGGATTATCCCAAACGATCGCTAAACTGCGTAGATCTGGGAGTTGCCCCAACGTCCGAACGACCGATTCCGTCTGGTAATACCGTGGTAGTTCGACCTCTGTGAGGAGCGGGGACGACTGCAACCACCTGGCGAGCGCTTCTTCAAACTCCGTTACCGGACAATCCGTCGACAAGTGGAAATGATCCAGTACCGCCGTACGACATACTAAAGCCTGGAACAGACCCTTCAAGCACCTCCCCGGCATCCCTTTGCAAAACGACATTCCGAGCACCTTCAAATTCGGCCCGACGAACGCCGGAATGGTCTGCACGGTTTCGTCCCAGGTCACGTGACACGTCAGCTCCTGGATGTTTGGAACCAGGCACCGGCCGTGCGGGTAGAGCAGCGCGACTCGTTCGAGTGCCCGGGGTGAGAGGCAGTTGTTGCGGCTTCCGATGGCTGGGTCGCTGCTTCGGTAGATGAGTGTTCGGATGCGGGTGGCGTAGGAGTGGAAGCGCGTCCAGTCCACGTCGAACAGGCCGTTGGCGAAGTCCTAGAACGTAAAAATGGCCCATCAAACGAAAAAGAAAGCGCGTTAGGTCTAGCAAGAAATAAGGATAACTCGTAAGTGGGAAGAGACGCGTACCCAGTCTTCGTAGATCTCCCCCTCTGGCTGTTCCGCGTCCGCTGGGGTTTGTTTTGGCTGCAAGGGTGAAAGGATTTGAAGTAGCGGAATGGGAGAATTCATGTCCCTCCACAACACGTCTAGAGCAAGATTGCTCCATGAGCGGCATACGCGAGCGGAGACGGCCCGCGTGGAGTTGTCAGAGGCGGCGAAGATTTCTAGGAGTACTTCGGGTATTCGAAGAGGTCTCGGTACTGTGCCCAGAATCGAGTTTTCAGCGACTTGTTCACGTAAACCACTAAACGGAAGCTTGCCTGGAGGTGGTACAAAGGTTGATTCTATTGATTCATCCACCAATAACTCCTCTCCTCCATCGTCGCTATCGGAATCGAGGTGGGGTACCGCGGTTTCGCTGGTAAGATCTTCAACCGTCATTTGAACGCGGGTGTTGTAAGTCAAGCAAAAGGCCTAGTCAAGGACTGGAGTTGGCGCGACGAGATGTGAAAATTTATATATGGAACGCAGAGGGTGTGGAACGTAGGAGGAGCGCTGTCGATGACGCGGGTCGAAGAGGGGCCAAAGTTCGAGGTGGAGGTTTGGCATAGACAAACAAGCTGCAAACAAGTTTGCACTGCGCCCAACATCACTCCTTCTTGGCTTCGTAATGCGGCAACAGTTCCTTTCAATGATGGTAGCTTCGATCATTGAACTTCATTTGAGTTCTCAGATGTGATTGATATAGCTTGATGGGATGACTTGTCATGATTACCACTCAGTCAGAGAGCGGCAGTGTCTCATAGGAGGCGGAGGACGGAGCGGAAAGTCTCAAGTAACTGCCCCATTAGCTAGCTTAGGACCTGCCGACGGAGCGCCAGAAGTTCTTTTCGAGCATTGGAGAATACAATGATACCTGTTGAATGGCTGAAACCCGTGGTATGCTCCTCGAGTGTTGTATCCTGTTGACGTCATGGACAACATTCGCTTAACCTCCAGTCTTTCCCCAAAACCCTGCCCACTTATTTTTCACCTCTCGATCTTATCTGGACGTGTCGGCAAGAGATAAGGGCTCAACGTGTTTATTTCTGTCTTGTCCCTCTCCGTCGGTGTCCCGTGCTGCACGTGAGCGCGCGTTCTTACCAAACGCTGACAGTACTAGTTTTGCCTCCACTTTGAGGGTTAAAAGATGACTTGAACTCCAACTTGGAATATTCACCCCAGTAATGGACTATATCAACTCGTACAAAGCACCTCCCAAACCCACCACTGCACCAACGTACGATGATGGTCCACTCGACCTCAACTTTTGCATGCCCATCCCAAAGGTTCTAGAGAGCGAACGAGTCAAATTGGTTCCATTCGTGGTACGTCCTTTAGCGAGTCCTCTCCTCCGGACACAGGTCCTCACGACGTTCCTTTCCACACTTTCAGCCCGCACTCTTCGCAACTCAATTCCTCACCGCCGTCTCGGACCATCCTCACCTCTACGACTACCACGTATACGGTCCCTTCCACTCTTCCGACCCATCCGAGTTCTACCTCTGGTTCGAAGACCGAATGCGAAGCGATCCAGCGACCTTACCCTTCGCCATCATCGACAAAACCCGTCCCGCACCACCGGAAGCCCACCCAGACCAAGGAGGCGCTCTCGCCGGAATCCTCACCTACCTCAGAACCGAACCCCAAAACCTAGCCACCGAAATCGGGCATCTCGTCATATTCCCTCCATTCCAGCGAACGCACGTCACGACCAACGCGGTCGGCCTCTTGCTCATTCACGCCCTGGAGGTCCCGGAAAAGGGTGGTTGGGGGATGCGAAGGGTGCAGTGGACCGCAGCGCCAAATAACAAGCCCTCGATCAAGGCCGCGGAGAGGATGGGGTTCAAGTGGGAGGGTATCCTAAGGAACCTTAGACCCATGCCTGGGGAAAGAGAAGACCGGAGGAAGTACAAGGGCGAGCCTAGAGGGTTGAAGCCCAGCGCGAGACCCGCAGTCATGGACAAGCAGGGCGACCCTCTTCCGGGTGTTCCGAGCTGGGATACCGCGTTCCTATCATTGTGCTGGGACGATTACGACAGGAGCGAGGTGGAGCGGCTCATGGCACGAAGAAGCTGATTTCTTATACATATCCAAGAAGAAGGTGTACATTTTACATCCATCCATAAGATGCCTGGTGAATTGGTAAAAAAAAAAAGGGGTTGAAATGGAGAGGGGAAGTGCAGAGACGAAGGACGTCCCTCGTTATCGCATGAGTCGCGTCCACTTCCAATGCCGCGTGCCCCGCTGGAGTCGGAGCGGTTCAACGACGATCGGAAGGTCGCTTCGCCCGATTTTGATCGGCTGCGAGGTCAACGCTTCAAGAGCTTTACTAGCCGAAGTCGAGGAATCAAAGGTTATTTTCCCGTACGGCATGTAGCCGCCTTTCCCATCCGGATCTAGCGAAAAAAAGGAGAGGTCGTCTTTGTCAGCCGACAACACACACGCCCCAGAAACGAGGGGAAAACCGCCCCGTTCCATTTTCGGGACTCACAAAGCAGCGCTCGCTGAAACCCATCGTACTTGGCAAACGCCATATGAAGCTCGTCGGGCGTGACGCCAAACAGCTCCCGACAGAACAGCACGTTGGTCACCACTGCAGGTGGTTGCGCGCTCTGGGCTTTCGACTTTGAAGCGCTGGGATCGGTATTTTTGAAAGACGCTTTAAGGGGCTTTCCTGATAGGTTCATTCCATTCAATCTGGCCAACGCCTCCCGGGCGTCGTCGACGGTTTGAAAATCCGCTATCGCCCAACCCGCGTGCAGGCGTCCCTGACGATGCGCAGGAAGGTTTGGGTCTTCTTGAGTCCCGGATGGCTTTGCTGTAGCGCCCGTCGGTGGAGGGAAGAGTCAGAAGAGCGAGTCGGAGGAAAGGACCACAACAACGAATACGCGGGGCGCTCGGGGGGGAAAAAAAACTCACCAAGGATAAACCCCTGGAACCCTTCGAATAGCGATAAAGCCTGCGCCAAGTCCCGTCGAGACGCCTCTTGCGCGATGTTGGAGATGTAAAGCGCCTTGGAAGGTGTCGGCTGCACTTGGTCTTGGTCTTGGTCCTTGTTGTCGACGAAAAACGACGCCTCCATGAATCGTCCCAGGTTTGGATTCGCTTCGACTTGGTCCAGCGCGCTCTGAGCGGCTTCGATGGAGTCGAATTTCGCGACCCAGAGGTCGTCCAAAGATTCCTGATGAGGTGTGACTACGCGAGAAATAGTAACAAGTTAGACCCCCCATTCATAGGGAAAAAAGCCAAGTTCACGTGGAGAGGGAAGAAGTGAAAGAAACCTACGACGACGGAGTTTCAGATACCCAGGAACCAAAGAGAGGGCCTTCTTCCACGCCTTATCAAAGCCAGGATCTGAGACCGAAACGCGCAAGAGGAGATGGTTCGTGGCCGCTCGTTCGGTTTTGGCAGAAGCGTACAAGATGATGTACTGTTTCAGTTTGCCGGTGGCTTGGAGGTCTTTCATCGCCCGCGTGGCATGCATCGCAGAGTCAAAGTCTACAAAACACAGCGGAATGATCTTACTCCCTATTGCAAATTGATAACGTCTTAAGTTCTCTGGTCTTTCCTCGCGCACACAGTGGGGGGTAACTCACGAAACCTGAGCGCTCGGAATCCCGGTAGCTTCTCCAGCAATGTTTTTAAATACGTTCTGGGCACTAGCGTGCTCTGCATCGTCTTGGGTCGAACGAGTAACGCGTTCGTAGGTCCCACAGCCGGCGCGGACGGTCGCGGACCCGATTCGTCCCCCGGGTCGCAGTCGACCATCAGGGGCTGGGAGTTCGGGTGGACTTGGCGAGGTTTGGCGTAACGAACGTCGAGCTGTCTTCCTTCGACGACTACTTTGGTGTGCTTCAGGCGCTGGTGCGCGATGATAGCGGACTCTTGTGTCTTGAACTGGATGAAGCCGACTGGGGCCGTAGGGTGCCGCGCTGTAAAAAGGGGAACCCGAATTAGGCAACTCGACGGAAAAAGAGACTGAGCTTTTTAACGTACTCATTCTGAACCCAGCAAAAGCGGGTAAAGTCTTGAACGTCTCCCGTAACAACTCATAGTTCGTCGTTGGGTTGATGTTCCCTACGTATAACCCTTGGCGGCCTCGTGCGGGTCGGATGAATTCGCGATCTACGGCGGTTGGTCGGACTGAATGTGAATGGGTTGCAAGTGATCTGGAGGGGAGCGAGAGCTTCAGGGGGAGGGCGTGAAAACCGGATCTCATAATCGGTTATGTAGTAGCGTTATTGGGTTTCCAGTCTTTTTCTGTGCAAGGCGTTCAAAAAATGAGTATGTCGGTGTTCACTCCTGTTCGAGTGACTGGACGCTCAATTACGCACTTGCTATGCACATTCCACTCCTTGTTCAGTTGAAGCCTCTTTGATGAGAGGAAATGAGCTCACGGAGTTGGGAGATTGCTTCTGAGGGCCTTGCTGTGAATAACCGATAAACCCGCGTCTTAGCCCGAGCGTCCGAGCAATTCCGAAAATGCGAATACTCCCGAGTCGCGCCCCATGTGCACCGAACCACATTTGACATTGAAAAAAGAGATGAGGATATCGAAAAAAACAACAGAGTAGCGTTAATATAGGACATTAGACGTAATTCGTTCAGCACTAGTACATCCGGACACTGGCACCAAAGTCGTCCTCCTTCGATATGGACTCTCGCAGACGTCTGCAGACCAATTGGAGATACATTTTCCTCGACGAGCTTTCTACACCCAGTACATCTTGTTGCTGTTGAATCGAGAGAAGGAGTCAGAAGGACTTCTTCATAACCAAGACTATGAGACTTACCAGCACTAGTTCATCCAGTTGGTGTAAGATAGGTTGAAGCTCCTTCCCGACTTGGTCCTTCAAACCAGCGCCTTGGCTGACTTGAAGAGCTGATCGACTGAAGTTCAGAGATCGACCGAGGCCAAGCCCTGACGACTGATGGTCGCGATCGTTGCTGGTAAAATAGTCCAGGTGGCGCCACAAGAGCAACAAGAGCACTTCCAGCCAATCTAGGAAGATTATGCAGTTCAGTTCGGCCGCTCCCTGGGCTAGGATATATTCGACTTACGAAGGAGATCAAACGCCTCTCGCTGTCCTCTTTCCCAAGCGTCATGGAGCTCTCTCAGAGCCAGGACTCGCCGCTGATTCATGTCAAGTTCCTCCATGAACTCGGCATACGAAGTCTCCGTGATCTAGGAGGAAGGAGCATTGTCAAATGACGTCAAAGCGTCGATTAATAACAAGGATGAACCGTACCTCATCGATTTCCTCGGCCCCAATTTGGTTAGGGCTGTCCAACTTCGTGGCGACAATCTGTGTCCGCTCTTGAACCTCGACAAACTTCTCAACGACGCTGCTCAATGCGGAGATAGCGTCGCTTATGCTAGGTTGAGGACCTATGACCATAACAAGAAGTTAACGAAAGGAGTCGTTGTCCTAGAGTATGACTGCGTACTTCGAATATGTGATGCGGTATTTCCAATCTCGACACTGTTCGTCATCACGACTGGGGCAATCACGGGCTTGAAGTCTGCAAGCAACCAATTCAGCACGGTGAAAAGCCCGAGAATTTCACGCGTGCGTACCGCCTTTGAGCTCAGTCACGTTCATCGAGTAGATTGCAAGCCATTTTTGCAAGCCGGCTGCAGCTTTGTCCACCTTTTCCGACCAGACACTGTCTCGCTGATCTTTACCGTAGCCTAGGCACCATAATGTCAACGAACTGGAAACTCGAGACAAGACTGGTGGCTCATACCTTTGGCCGGAGTTTGGGCTTCTTCCTCCTCGACATCACTGGCAGCAACAACGCTATCACGCCAGCGCCGTGGGCTCATACATCTAGCTGATAACGACAATACAGCTGTGTGGATGGCTCCATAGCTAGTAGGGGACAGCTAAGAGGAATGGCGTCAGCGACTATAGTGGACGAAACCCGGCTAGCTTACCAAATCATCAACGGCTGGGAGGACGAAAGAGCACAGTGACACGAGGAGCTGCAGATCCTTCAACCTTGACAGTGTCAAGTGATCCCAATAGTCCGTCAACAAAGCAAGGATGGTCTTTCGTTGTGTGAGCACAAAGTCCAATGCTTGCTTCAACACAGTCGGAGCTTGCCCGGAAGCCGAGAGGATGCTGACAACCAATTGAAGCGCGGGGATAATGATTTGATGGTAGCGTTGCACAGCGGTGGGAAGGAAGCTGTCGAAATCTGTAAGAAAAGGAAGAAATGTGAGTATGGTGGAAGTCGGTCAAGATGTGTGAGGCAATTCACCGAGGAAAGCATGGTCATTCTGTGGACGGGCTTCGAGGAACTCGCAGTGACCCAGTAGTCCGAAAATGCGGGAGTCAAGGAGGCGTTCGGAACCTTGCCTCGTTTGTGCCACCCGAACGAGAAGTGCCATTTTCGCTTCATAGACATACAAGGGGTTTAGATGTTCTGCAGAGGAGAGATCTATCAGTAACAGGTATCCGGGATTGTAAACGGTAGCGCAACCTACCGGGCTCGGGCTTGAGGACAGTCAGAAGATCCGCGTCAGAGCTCTTCAGGCTATGAACAAAGTTCTTCAAGAAGCCCTCCCTTGCCATGACGTTCAAAACACGATGGGCCTTCTCCGTTCTCGAAAGTTGCACGAGGGCGTCAAGGAAGGTGAAGGCGACGGTCTTCCACACTTCGCTGCCGTCAGCTGCATCCCGACAAGCCTGAGGGACCAGCCTGTCCACAAACATATTGACGATGCTCAACGTTCCAGACTCCAGGGCCGTGCGCTTGACAACCGTTTGCCGACCGGTGCTGAGGGCAAGCGAGTTGATGTCGCGGCGTGCATCGTCGACAAGGAACGATATCGTTTTGTTGAGGGTGGATCCGGGTGTAGTGGTCGATTCGGTAGCTCCGGCGTCGGCGGTGACAAGATGAATGAAGTTGGTCATGGCGGCGTATAAGTTTCCACGGAATCGCTCCGACGTTCCACTCCGAAGGACTGCATTGACGATGCTGCGGAAAATGGCGTGAATACGTTCTACTGGCAGGGAAGCTGCGAATGAGTCGTCAACCGTGGACTGTAGGATAAGCTGCTTGTGGCGATCTTCGCGGAGTTTTGTGCTGAGAGAGAGGACTACTTCTGCCAAAAGCATTGCTGTGTTTGCTGACACATTGGCCCTGGCCAGGTATGCCGGAAGAGCTTGAAGGATGTCGAGGATCAGGTGCTCGCGTTGCCCGTGAGGAAGCACGTCGAAGCACTCATGGAGAGAGATGTCGAGCACGTGACGCCAGGCGGTGAATGAGACTTCTCTCGCGTGTTCGATCTGCCTACGGTGATTCTCCACCATGCAACTCTCCAGGACGTAGCGGGTTTCGGCCTTTAAGCGTAGCTGCTGTTGTTCGGACATTGTAGCGGCTAGTTTCTGACTTTGTCTCTTGACTTTGTTGATCAAAGCGACCACCAATGGTACCGAGTACACCAGACATCCGTCTTCATCAACGTCGAGGCACGCATCAAAGTTGACGTCTTGGTAGATCATGAGATCGATCTGCTGCCGAACAATGCTGTCGACCCATTCGAAGTCAAGGGACTCGAATATCTCCAATATCCGGATAAGGGGTTGTGCCGGTGCAGGGAGTCCACCCATGGCGGTTTCGAGTGCTGAGATGGAAGGCTTGAAAGGCACGTAGTTGCTCGTATCGAAGAGTAACTGGAGGAGTCGCGTCATACGTTGAGGCTGTTTCGTTTCGCGGAGGACATGCAGTTCGAGGGCGACACATTCCAGGAGAGCCGCTCGGAGTCTGAGGAAGGCAGATAGAGCCTTCGACGTCAAAGGCATCCTGGTTTGGTCTCCATAAACAGCAACGCCACCGCTAGCCTCAGTAATGACTTGAGCGAGACTTGCCTTTGCCGGCAATGCTGCGAGATGTCGGGCGAAGAAGTCTTCCCGCGTACGGAGATAACGGATAGTCGGCGTGCAGGTGAAGTCGTGGACAGACAGTTGGTAGATAAGTCGATAGCATTGCTCGGCAAAGATCGGATTGCGTTCGAATAGTGGAGGAAGCCCGGTTTCAACCCGTTCGTCCTCGCGTTGGGAAGGATTGTTCAGTCTTGGAACGCCCACATTGACGAGGTCCAGAACTGTGTGAAGGCAGGAACGGCTGCTCCCCAATGCTTCTGGATCTTGAATCGTCATCTCTGAGGGGGCAACGCGAAGAGGGAACCCAAGTAAGAGGTGTGCGAGGTTCGGTGCAGGGCGGCCGGGAAGGGTATTTTGAAGGAGCAGCGCCATCACAGAGGACCGCAGTGCGTTCGTGAGATCGACTGTTGTGTCCTCCTCTGGAATATTCTCCGTTAATGATTCGTCCGTTCCAGGAGATGCGATATCTGGGTCGAGTTCCAAGAGTCGGACGAAACCTTCGATGATGCTGGGGGTTGATTCGTGCCGGTACAGGATGGCGACCAACCGATTGATCCTCCTTCCAAACCCGGGTACTGCGGAGTCGATGACGTTGAAAGCCGAGGAATCACTGATCAATGATATGATGTCCACCGCTAACAACATGGTTTCTTGATCCTCCTGTCGGTTGACATACATTGCAATTTGAGGAACAAGGTCCGGAGTCAAGAGAAGATAGTCCTCCAGAGGGGAAAGGTTTCTGGGGATACGGCTCCCGAAAACGCCAGCCAGGGCAGGGTTTGAGGATAGAGCCGGTAATAGAGTCCCAAGGAACTGTACCTCCAGCTCCAAGACTCTTCGCAAGATGTGGAGGACTCGTCGCACCGCCCGGTTGAGGTAATGTGACTTTGCAACGTTCTTCTCAATGGCGTCGTATCCATCCCGAACGATATTCAAGAGATGTTGTCGAAGAGGAGACTGGTTAACCAGGAGGCGACAGAGGATGTCGAAGCCGGGGTGCGACAAGAGGGGCGTGAATGGGTTCATGGCGCTACCCGTGGCCACATTGCTTAGGCCTGCAGGAGAAAGGTCCATCGTCCGAAGGCTCCCCAGGTCGTAGCTGGCCAGGCACTTCTCGACGAAATGGATGCTCGCGTCCAACATTCGATACTTTTGATCGTTGAACTGGAACCCTCGGCTTTCCCATTTGAGCAAAACATCGTTGACGACGAAATCGATGTAAGGACAAAGTCCAGGGACTCGTTTGTTCTGGCCAAGCATGTCGGGTATGGTTTGAGTGTCGGATGCAACGGAGTACTGATCGTTTGCGAGTCGGGTTGGAGCGTAGATGAGGGCGTTAAACAGTTCCACCAAGGCCACGGTCGCTGGATATTGCTTGAATGGGCTCTCCGCTTGTTCCAGTTCGTAACTGGCGGGGTTGAAGCCAGAGCCGTCGACGTCTCGGACAACCTCCGTCCGTTCCAAGATGCTCCACATATTGCGAACTGCTTCAGTTCCTTTTGGCTTGCCGTCCCTTTCGGCGAACGCTGCGAGAGTTTGATACAACGCGGCCTTCAACTCGAGAGGAACGGTATACCGCACAATCTCAAAGAGGGTCTGGATAGCGTTGAATGACTGGTGATCACGAATGACTTCTCTTGCGGGAGCGGAATACCGGACTACGTTGCGAAGGAGGCGCAGGAAGGAACGGAAGAGATCCACTTCCTGAGGTGAGATGGTGCCCACGGTTCCTGCCCTTCGTCCGAATGGTACCTGAACTGCGGCTGGTTTCGTCTTCGACAGATGATCTGCCGTGCTTTGCAGAGCATTGAACAGCGTTGACCACGAACAAGACCCTTGGGCTTGAAGTTGTCCCGAGTATTGATTGCCTCCACGTGCAAGGAAGTTGAATGCCTCCATGGCGCACTCCTGGCCTCGGGCGAGCGAAGCCAACATCTCGTAGAGGGCCACGGTGAGCTCTGGTCGCTTCACTTCTGCCGCCCATTGGAGGAAGACGTATAGCTGGTCGTCTGGGTCCATCTCGCTGCGCCAGTACTTTAGTCCGGCGTCGGGCTCCCGTTCCGCAAAGATGACTGCAATCAAACGGAATAAAGCCTCGGTGTCGTTTCGACGATGGGCGGCATCATGGGTTGACGAAGCGGCCATCGACAGCCGCATGGCGCGGGATGCAGCATACTCGACGTCGTCCTCCTTGGTTCGCAAGCGCCTCAGAGTCGGGCTCATTCGCGAGATGACGGATTGAACTAAAGCGTCGAGTTGAAGGAGGAAATACGGGCGGAAGTCTGCCTCCATGACCTCTTCCTCCGCTCCTAGTTCGGCAGTCGCCCCGATTTCATGTATGAGATCTGCAGCTTCCTGTGATGGGGGCTTGGACCGAACGACTAGGTCCTTAGCGAATTTGAATGCGTCCGCTTTTATGGCCGAGACTGCGAGTTCCTCCACGTCTTTTTCTATTCCCGTCAGATCCCCTTGTACGTGTGGGTCACTTCTCCGTACTTCCAGTACCCAGAGGGACCATTGGAGTTTGACGCATGCTTTGAGGCCCGGAATTGTCCATTGCACTTGCTCTAGAGCAGAGTTGATTTGCACCATCAATGTACCGTCGCCGAGGAGAGGGGGAGGGGGCACATCGGGGTTTTCTGGTTCTGGTGTCGGATTGAGGGCAGAGAGGACGGCGGTGAGGATGTAGTAGACGAGGTCGTCAGAAGCTTTGGCTGAGGATAACCATCGAACAAGGCTGACAACTCCGTTCCTGTCCATCTCCCGAGCGGCTGTGAAGATGAAGAGAAGGTGGCCAAGCTGCCGGCGCTCGTATCGAACTCTGTCGAGCCGCACTCGCAGGATGCTCTCCCCGAAACTCGTAGCTAGAGAAGAAAGAGTAAGTAAAGTTGGAACGGGCAACACTGAGCGAAAGAACGCGCTGACCTGTGGTGGCGGTTGGTGCGTTGACAAGTGCGCCTTGGATAGCATCCATCGCTCTTGACAGTCTGTCGATTTCCAGTAGCATCTTCTCTCCCAGTCTTCCTTTTCCTTTGCCGTCACCAAGCTCGCATGGACTGGTGATGAGTTCAAGGGCGTATTTGCGGATGATGGTGGCCAGACGCGGTGAAAGCCCAGCCGGGTTCATTGCGGTTTCGAAGATGTACCGCAGACATGCCAGAAGGAAGACGCGCTCGTCATGTAACCTGGCCACGGCGTCCTCTGCTTTCGCGCGTCTTCCAAACTTGTCCAGGACTGCGACATCGTCGATGAGGCCGGCGCAGTACAATTCTGAGCAGTTGAGCTGTTGGGCGAGGAAGAGCGTCTCGTTCTTGAACGTTTGGTTGAAATGCGAGACGGTGGATTGACCGTGAAGCTTTGCAACGCCTAACATAGTATGTTAGGCATGTTCAGATACCTAGACACTGAACGCCCACCTGCTTCTATGTCCTGTTTCTCTTTTGCGTTCCTTGGGGGGAGGTCGAACAGTTGGAAGAATTTGGGTTTCGCTCTTTCGAGCTCGTAGTAGAGATTTTGCTCCGCATCCCGGGACGTGTTTGAAGGGGCCGCTCGTAAGGTGTTCAGCAGCTCTTCGAAATATAGCGGGCGTCCCATAGCTGAGGTGGGGGAGGGAGAAACAAGGTACGGTCAGAATTACTAGTTCAACCGTGGGATCGAAACTTGATGGACGCGAGGCACCTCCACGTTCTCTCACCTCTCCCCAGCTCACTTTGCAGTGCATAGCTGACGCTGTTCGACCGCCTCTCTTTAAAATGTCATCAAATGAAGAATCAAAATCCTCCCTTCCATCCAAGATGCTTGGGATCGCATCTTCGCTGATGCTGCTTCAGCTGCTATCCCGAGGTGTAACCTTTGCATTGAACCAAGCGCTCGCTCGTTTGGCATCACCAGCGGTGTTCGGGACTGCTTCGATTCAATTCGAGCTTCTTTCGTCGACTATCCTCTTTCTCTCTCGAGAGGGCGTCAGGAATGCGCTTCTGCGAGCAAAGTCCGACGCCAGCGAGAAACCGCAAGATGGGACCAACTCCAACAGCATGCACCCATCTGTCGAAAACATCTCCCTTCTCCCTCCTTTACTTGGAGTTCCTGTTGCTTTGTTTTCCGCACTCATCTATCTTTCCCTAACTCCCACTACCACCCTCTCTCAGCCATATTTTACCCAGTCTGTCGCAATCTATGCATTTGCAGCGATCTTGGTTTTAATATCTGAGCCTCTTTATATTAAGGCTCAGCATGATCTTCGATTTGGGATTCGAGTGCGAGCTGAAGGCAGCGCCGTCATCCTGAAAGCTGTAGTCTCTGTAGCCATCATCGTTTTCGGCGGTGAAGACAAAGCATTGTTGGCATTCGCTTTAGGACAGGGAGCGTATGGCCTATGTACCTTGGTTGTATTTTGGCTGGCATATCCAACACATCTCAAGCTCTGGCCGTCGAAGATTACTGAGACGGTACATGGCAAGTACGCATGTCCAAATTATTTTTTTCATGGAGCCTGACTTACGTGTCTATTTCCGTTTTCTTAGTGTTCGGAAGTACTATTTCGAGCCCAAGCTGCTCCAACTCTCCATGGCCATGACTTCGCAGTCTTTCGTAAAGCACCTTCTCACTGAAGGAGACAAGTTTGCTGTCTCTATGGTCAGCACTTTGGAAGATCAAGGGGCGTACGCTATTGCCTCAAACTATGGTGCGGTCAATAGTTATGACCTTCAGTGTTACTCCCTAACCAGACTTGTTTCCAGGTTCTCTCGTCGCTCGAATCGTCTTTCAGCCGATCGAGGAGTCGAGTCGGGTCTTCTTCTCCAGAGCCCTTGCGTCCGAGGGGCCGCAGAAGAGTGACGACTCAAAAGGAACGGGCGCGATAAACTTAGCCCACACTGCTTTAAGCCTCCTTCTCCTATTCGACGTACACCTCACTCTCCTCTTAGTGACCTTTGCGCCACCTTATCTCCCAACTCTTCTCAAGTTACTCCTTCCTCCTCGATACCTCCAAACCTCAGCTCCCCAGATCCTCGCTCTCTATCCGACAGTTCTCCTTCCAGCCATGGCATTCAACGGAACTCTAGAAGCCTTCCTCGCCTCGACCTCCACTCCCTCGGCCATGAAAGCGCATGCCCAGTTCCTCGTCGGCGCATCGGTGGCCTCCGCGGGCGCTGTATGGCTCCTAGTGGAGTACCTTGGCTGGAAAAACACAGGCCTCGTGTGGGCCAACTCCTTTAATCTTCTCTTGAGAGCAGGGTGGGCAGGATGGTGGGCTTGGGACTGGTTCAGGAGAAACCACTTGGCAGGACGAAGCTGGAATCGTGCTCTTCCGTCTCTAGCCGTCTGGCTAGCCTGTCTCGTTTGCGGATACGTCTTACGAGCGGCCTCCCCACCCTATGGGGGCTTAAGAGGAAGCGGATGGAAGGGCCTTGGTCTAGAAGACATTAGGCATATCGGAGTCGGTGTGGCTTGCGCTTCGCTCACCGTCGCTATTTGGTACGCCGTAGTTCACATCTGCGCCAAGCACGAATCGTGGCTGACACCTTCTCTCGACTTAGTTTCTTCTCCCAACGTAAACAAGTAAAAGAAGAAGCGTCCATACTTCGGGGTCAATAACATTTCGTCGGCAGGATCAGAGTAAGATGGAGGCTCCACAACCCACTCTATCTCCTCGTCGCATTTGGTACCTGTCTTCAGCTTATATAAGCAGTATTCATAATCTTTCGTATGTCAAACTCAGGTAAATCCGACGCATTTCGTGGGATTCTGACGAAGATCGATGTCCAATCGCGAGTACAAGTTGCATCATACATTTCGCTCTTCTATTCCTCCTCTTCTAATTTGTCCTCGTCCTTTTCCCCCGAGTCGCTGTCATCCTTCTCTTCTGTGTCCTTTTCCGCTTGCTCCTCCGACTCCTTCTCCCGCTCCAGTAGCCACGCGAAGATTCCTGTTGGTAGCGCTTCCCGCCTAGCCTTGAGAACCGCTTCGGCATGTGCCATTTTGGCAGTGGTTTTCCGGACTTCATCCTCCACTCCCAGCTTTGCATAGAGAGCCCGTGCCATCGTGTATAGCTTTTCTGCCGTGGAGAAGCACGACATCTTGACGCAGATATCTCCCCGTCCCGCCCGACAATTTGCCACTCCCAACTCATCTCCGAACTGGATGTAAAGGTTTTCGGCTTGAATGTAGAAGTTTTCTGCTTTGAAGTACTTTGACTGAGCCGCGTAAATCTGGGCCAGCCCAGCTATCGTTACCGCAACACCTCGCTTGCTGTTCAGTGTCGACAATATCCGCCGTGCACGGACAAAAGCAGCTTCTGCCTTGTCGAACTGCCCTTGGACGGCAAACGCATTCGCCAGTCCGATCAGAGCAGTTGCTTTTTCGTCCTCCCTCTTCAAGCGGACGTTGAGGTTTCCGTACTCGATGAACGCAGCTTGGGCCTTTTCACATTCCGATTGATGAAGGTAAGCAGTGGCGAGTCCCTTCAGGGCAGCTGCTTTCTCGTCGTCGCCGCCGATTCTGGCATAGAACTCCAGGGCCTCCGCATAGTATCTCTCTGCCTCAGCATATTGAGAACGGGCTGCGTGGACTTGTCCAAGGAGCAGTAACGTCGCCGCCTCCCCAACGTCCTCTCCGAGCTTTGCGAACACCCCCCTTGCTTCGCTGTAACATTTCTCTGCCTCCGCGTGTTCTTTCAATCGCTCGTACATTGATCCGAGTCCCAGCAAAGCACTGGTTCTGAGGGAGTGATAACCACCGGCGACACAGTGCTTATTCGCCTTGTCGTACGCAATTACAGCTTGAGCTAGATGGGATGCAGCATCTTCGGCCGCGATTTCGGTGGTACGCTGCTCCTCCTCCTCCTCGTCTACGTTTTCGGAATAGAACCGCTCAAGCTGAACGGCATGAAGCCGTCCTAGCTCTTGGAATGTCCCGGCCGCGTTCAAATGACTACCAATAGTCGCGTACATCATAGCGGCTTCGTTGAACGCTTTTAATGCCTGCCCGATATTTGACTGCCGTTTGTACACGTCTCCGAGCCCGAAGTATGCATTGGCTGCTCCCAAATCGTATCCGATGCTAGTGAAGATGGCCCAGGCTTCTTCGTACGCAGTTAAGGCTTCGTCGTACTGGGACTGGTAGGAATGTGCCACCGCGATACTGCAGAGCGTGTGGCCTCTACCAACATGGTCGTCACTTTCGGTGTAGAACCTCATTGCTTCATTGAAACATGGTCCAGCAGAGCCGTAGTCGGATTGGGCAGTGAAGCAATCTCCTAGCCTGGCGATGGCATTCACCCGCGGACCGCTTGCGTTAAGCGATGAGGCGAGATCTCGAGCCTCGCTGAAGTAGGTGGCCGCCTGGGAAATCTCGTTCCACGCTATGTACACGCTCCCAAGTCCATCTAGAGCGGACAAGCGCCCCAAATGGTTGCCAACTCGAGTAGAGACATCTAAGGCCTCGCGGTAGTGCTGAGCTGCGCTCTGGAACTCCTGTCGACGGCAGAAAACATCTCCCAACCCTCGTAAAGCGTTCGATCGGTTATCTTCGTTCCCCTGCTCGACAGACATATCTCGTGCTCGGGAGTAGCATGATTCTGCTTGAGAGAGGCGATGCTGGTTCATGTAGAGGAGGCCTTGGCCCAGTAAAGCACTGAGCACGTCGGGTTGACTTGGCTGAGCTGCCGTCTGCAGCTGGGCGAAGATATCGGCCGATTTGACATACAACTCCTGCGCCTTGGAAAGTTCGAAGCGACTGGCGTACACATCCCCAAGCTTCCTTGAAGCGTTTCCAACTCCGAGCTGGTCTCCGATCCGGTAGGAGATACTGTGCGCTTCATCGTACGCCTCCATCGCCAGGTCATGCTTGGATGCACCATGGTAGACGTCCCCGAGTCCAAGTAAAATATTACTTATCGTGGACTCCTCGGCGGTAGATCGGGCGATGGCCAAGGCCTGTTTATAGAGGGAAGCAGCTTCTTGCTCGTTGCCCTGCCGTTTCTCCATGCTGGCCATCGTAGTGAGAAGCTCGATTGAGCGAATTTTTCCACCGCTTGTACTTTTAGAACTGGACGGGACAACCGTCGGCTACGAAACGCCAAGTCAAACCTCGGTTCTCTAATCTCGAAGGACAACGTACCATGGAGTAGATCTCTTCTCTGCAGTACCGAGAACTAGGTCTCTTCAAAGCGTCGGATACCCAACAGGCGGTCATCAAATAACTCAACCTGGCGATCTGAGATGCTTGGTCATCATCAAGAGCCGAAGGCAATTGACCCCGAATGACCTTGAACACAATGGCCGGCTCATGATTGGACTCCTGAAATGGCAATTTGCCAGTGATGATCTGACGTATCGTGAGAATGAGCTTCAGGGATGGTTCACCAGCACTGCAGGCAACACTCACCTCCCAGCAGACCCACCCAAAAGCCCAGATATCACTGGGCAAGTCCGGGTCGCCTCCAGCAAGGACTTCGGGCGCTGCCCAGCGGAGCGACCAAGCTGGGCCACTCAAAGTAAGCTCTGTGTGGGACGTAGTGATCTCGATTTTGAGAGCCTCAGAACTCTTTATTGTTGCCAGGTCGAGTAGAGGGGTTTCAGCGTTTGGTCTGGTCAGATCGTTCTTTTTGGACGGCCTCATAGTTCGAGCCGAGCCAAAATCGGTGATCACAGCACGATTGATAGAGTTTACAAGAATGTTCAACTAGAACAGAGGGGAAATTAATGAGAAGCGCTAAAAGGGTCGAGGAAACGACATACGGATTTGAGATCCCCGTGACAAATAGGAGGATCGCGAGAATGGAGGTAGTTCAGACCGTCCGCAACATCTTGGATCTATCGTATGGAGAGTTTAAGTAACCTCGCGTAAAGCACATTTACCGCACTCACCAGAGATATCCTTTCAGGGATCTCCCAATTGCCAGATGACAGAAACTCTCGAACATTGCCGTTGGCCTCCCAAGGCAAGACCACCCACGCAATTCCATTCTCGATGTCTTCGACGAACCCAATGGCATCAACAATATTAGGGTGAGAGTGTTCAGTCATCATCTTGAACTCGTGTACGAAAGGCTTAGAAGGATTGATGGTTAGAGAGAGGTGCCCTTATAATCAAGTATACATATTCTGAACACACCCCAAGCATTCGATTTTTGTTCTCGCTATCGGTGAATCTCAGTGCCTTGACCGCAACGTTGACTTCAACTTCGGCTGCGAACGGATCTTCTTCGTCCTCTGGCGCTACGAGTTTTGATAGCCTTACGTCGCCTTTTCCGCCGCGCCCAATTGGACCGCTCCCAAAAGGTTTGATTCGACTTGGTAGAATTCGATACTTGCCCATTCCATCCAGGATCGCTCTCTGAAGCGATTCTATGAGTCTGCGACCTTGTGGGCGTTATGTATTACGACCTACCGACGACCGTTTGCTTCCTTGGAATTGAGGCATGCTGCCCTTGTCATCTTCGCTGTCGCTCATCGCTGTGTGCGCGGGGTGTGGACTAGGGGGTGTCTAAGTGATTCTAAGTGGGACTGGAGAATCAGAACAGGGGCTAAGAAGCTCTCGAGGTAATGCGGAGTTTGTGGAGAACTGGACTCGGAGGCTGTGGATAACGAGTCATAACGAACCCGAGAATACGTGGGTAGACCGAGATTCCCGACCATCATTCTAAAAGCGGTTTGTGTACGGGTTGATCAGATTTTGGTGAGACAGTTACAGTTCGAAATTTACCGACCGCGCATCTCACTCCATCGAACACGTGGGCAGTAAATAAGTATTGCGTATCGTCCATGGGGGTTGGTGCCGAAATTCCCGCCTACAATGTTTTGATGAGGGAACGGTGAAAAGGGACTCCACAAAAATCTATCTGAAGGGTATGGCGAAATAGCCATCGAGGTTAGAGGTTGTGGATAAAGATAGCCGGGGTAGAATTCCGCCAGTTCGAACATTACTATAACAGCAGCGAATGTTTCGCGTCCGACAATTCGACTGCCCGGCGTTTCGAAATTCGTCTGACCTGCGAGAAGATTTCCAGGTACTACCATCTGAGTTACAGCTCTAGTAATCTTCACGCACTGAGTCGTTTAATCATCGGTCACGCGGCACTGGGAGGACATTCAAGGCATACAGACGATAAAGAAGCTCTATGTTCACGTAGACATATCTAGAGACAGGAATGGGCTTTCTAAGTCCGTTTCCGACATAGATTCGGACATTAGTGAGGTAGCAAGTAAAAAGGGGAATCACCCGTGGTGGGGCCATCTACGCAGCGCTATAACTATGGTCAAAAGGACGTGAACGGCCGGCGTAGCAAGCCACATGTCATGCCAAACCAGAAGGAGGCCGAAGGTGTCTTTCCATCGGTTGAGTTCCTATTGAAGATTTCCCTTTCCCAGAATCTACGATTATACGCACGCTCCAACTTTCGGCCCCTCCTGTCAGTTTTATCTTGACGGAGGAGGGTACGTAACCCAATTTTTTGTAGACTCCATCCAACGCTCGAAGCGCTTTCCACTTGACATCGGAGGCTCGGCTGATCTTTCGACCCAGCCGGGCATATAGGCTCCGAGCTTTACGGTAGGAATCCTTCGATTCGCGGTATTTATCTTGCTGGAAGTAAACTTTGCCCAACCCATCCAGAGCGTTTGCTTGCCCCAACTCGTGGTGGATTCCAACGTACAACTCGGAGGCTCGCCTGAACGAGTCGGTAGCCTCGGTATATTTGGACCTTGAATGGTGGATTTCTCCGAGGCCAAGGAGAGCGTTGGCCTGACCGAGGTCGTTACGAATGCTGCAATATATAGCTTGCGCGAGGTCATACGACTCCTCAGCATCGTCATACCGGGCTTGACTCCGTTGAACCTCGGCAAGGCCACGGAGTGTGTTTGCTTTTCCCAGTTCGCATCCGAGATTATCATAGATATCTTGGGCACGGACGTACGATCTCTCCGCTTCTCCGTAATTGGAAAGGGCGCAGTATAATTTCCCCAAGCTACATAGCACGTTGGCTTGACCCCGGCTGTCACCGACACTGACGTAAACACCATGCGCTAGAGTGAATGCCTCTTCCGCTTCTGTGTGCCTTGATAAAAGGAGGAGGGACTCTCCAATCGCGCGGAGGGTGTTTGGCATCCCTTTGGCCTTGCTTGGACTTGTGTATAGACTAAGGCCCCGAGTGAAGAAGGACGACGGTTGCTGGTGATTGGACTTGGTAGAGTGGATATTTCCTAGAGCGAGTAGGCATTTTGCCTGGCCCAGGTCGTCCCCAATACTGGCGAAGACGCCCTCTGCGAGGGAGTAGCATTCTTCTGCCTCACGTAACTTTGAATAGGTTCGGTGGACGTTTCCGAGCCGTTCTAAGATGCCTCCCCGTCTTCGGTTGTCCCCACGAGAAGCATACAGGTCTCCGGCTTGGGTAAGGAATTTCACAGCATCGCTGTACTTGGACTGGGCAAAATGAATTTGACCCAGTGCTCGGAAAGTGGAAGCGATACCCGCGTCGTTATTGCCGTTTTGGCGAATTGTGAGAGCCTGTGTAAAGGATTCCTCGGCTTCGGTGTACTTGGACTGGGCATATTGGGTCTGCCCAAGACCAAATAGGGCGTTTGCTTGACCTTGGTCGTCACCCAGGCTGAAGTAGGTGGCTTGCGCCAGGGTAAATGATTCCTCGGCCTCCTCATATTTTGATTGAGAGCGCTGGATGTGGCCGATTTTGATGAGCGCAGTAGCAGGTGCTGCGTCATCGTCTGACGATCCAGCGACAGCCAACGCAGATCGAAGCCGGGACTCGGCTGCATCCGAGTTATTTTGTGAGTGGCGTTCTTCGAGAAGATCGACCATGTCGATCGTTGATGGAGATTCAGACGAGGAGGTTGAGGTTGATGACGGTAAGGGGGAGGGCTACAAGAAGGCATAAGCTCGCGAAGGCAACGCGGGCACGTGTCCACTCACCACCCAATCCATTTCTATTTGCTCATCGGAAGGTTGCCTTCCACTCTCGAGGCACGACGTTGTGGATCCATCCTCGTGCGTGTCGGTCGACAGGATAACCACATCTTGCTCGCCGGTGGTTTTACTCTGAGCGCTGGCGGTCTTGGTTCGCAAATGCATCCGAAACGTTAGAAATCTCGAATTTCAGATCGTCGGAAACATCTCAACCGGCAAGGAAAAGCTTACCATTAAGGTAGAAATTCGTCCCTCTCCCACACGCGTGCCTCCACAGAACGCCAACGCTTCATTCGTACTCATCGCCACTGGGCGTAGCGCGAAGCTCAGTTGACTCATCTCGAATGATATTAAGGCGAAAACCTTGAATCTTGTGGTGGGGAACCTGTAGTTGGCAATGGAAGGTCGAGGACAAACCCGGGAATAGGATGTACAGGGGAAGTGGATTTGTGTTACAATGGCAAGCTGAGAGTAGGAATCCGGGGGGTTTTTGAACTGTGCTGCAGTGTGCACGACGCGGTGTTCTCTAAAGCCCACACTTTCCATCGTACGCAAAAGAGATTTTTCGGAGGGCTCACAGCTTCCTGAGGGATATACACAGCGGTGAAGGCGGTGCCTGGACCTCCCATCATTGAACTTTATTGCCCGATCGGTGGCACATCCCCCTCAGACTCAGTAGAACAGGACGGTGGATGGAATGATGTGCGGTAATTTTGATTCGACGATTCCAGTGGAATCAAGTTGTTGTGAATTCGTCAAGAGCTATCGATGTTTTGGAAGCAGTGGTGGAAATGTGATTTCCTGACCTTGAGTGGTTCATTGCAGTCGTAGAAACCCTAAAAAGAAGTTGCGAGCCATTTGACCCAGATCGGTATTAAGAAGCTTATAAGCAACAATTCACACCCTCGAGGAACCACTAATAGTCCTCAAAGGCAAGTTTGCCTTGTGCCAATGGCACAGCTGTGGAAGGCTGAGGAGCGGTTAAGGCCGCCGTGGGACCAGGGACGCCTCGCGATTGAAGGCACTCCAACCCTTCCATCGGGTCCTGAGTCCTAAAGTCATTCACGAGTACTGAATGGGCTGGGGTTAAATAGTCCGTGGGGTAAGGTTTTCCGGCGGAAACATGATAGTCGAGATTGAGATGTTGGAATGAGGCGACCAAACAAACAAACTTTGCAGCCCCCGTCATCCTTGTATGATCGAGGGATTACCGAGCCTGTAAAGACCAAATGGGATTAAAGCACAAAGATAGTACAACAACTGACATCGATGTGGAAAACTCTGTCCGTGCAAATGATCGAGAGGTGGGTGCATCCTACATTCGCGACGTTCGGTGGACCCTGTTTGGATCCTCGCGTTGCAGTTGAACGATAATCCGACGCTTCCTCTACTCAAGCCCCAGCCTCCTTTACATGTGAAGCTTTGTCGCGACGTTTCGTAGTAAAAAGCAAGAGAACACACGTATATCTTTCTATCTACCCTCCAGGACAAGGAACATGGTTTATTTTATGAAAGGTTCAAGAAGATGATACTACTGGTTCTGATTGAGAATCAACGGTAGCCGACAAAAGTAAGGAAGCAGCCGCCTGGCCTTCATCGTGACCGATGCTAGTAAAAATGGCGGAGGCTTCCTTGAGGGAATCCATTGTCTCGAGGGTCCGGCCTTGACCGCGCAAGACCTCGCTCAGCAAGAGCAATGTGATTGCTCTGCTCTCATCATCGTCAGCGCAAGTGTAGGCACCGAGCGCTTTACTGAACCATAGCTCCGCCTCCTCGTCTCGGCGTTGAGCGTGGTAAAGTGTTCCGAGACCACGGCATCCATTGCCAACACCCAGGTTATCGCCAAGCCGGGAATGAATGTCGTGGGCTTCTTTGAGAACCTTCTCCGCCTCGGTATAGTTCGACTGAGTCTGATATACCTGTCCCAGACAATCCAGCGCATTCCCAACACCCAGGTCGTTTCCCACCCGAGAGTAAATCCTATGCGCGTCCTTGAAAGCCCTCTCAGCCTCGGGGTACTCTGAACGAGCGCGGAAGATCTCTCCTAAGACGACCAGCGTATTCGCCGCACCCAAGTCGTCGCCAAGATGAGAATACATGTTATGTGCTTCCTTGAGAGCCTGCTCGGCCTCCGGGTAATTAAATTGATCACAGTATATCTCTCCGAGACTGTCCAACGCATTCGCCACGCCGAGGTTACTGCCAATGCGGGAATAGATCTTTTGGGCATCTTTGAATGCCTTCTCAGCCTCGGGATACTTTGAATGAACGCGATAGATGTCCCCGAGACCCTGCAACGCGTGGGCTGCACCTACATCGCTACCGACGCGAGAATGGATCTCGTAGGCTTCTTTCAAAGCCTTTTCCGCTTCAGGAAACATCGAGCGAGCGATATAGACATGACCTAAGCCATTGAGCGCATTTGCCGCGCCTAGGCCGTTCCCAAGGCGAGAGTGGATCTCGTGCGCTTCGTTGAATGCCTGTTCGGCCTCGAGATTTTTCGACTGGGCACGATAAATATGTCCCAGGGTATCCAGCGCATTCGCAACACCCAATTTGTGGCCAAGTCGAGAGTGGATTTCGCGAACTTCTTTCAAAGCCTTTTCGGCTTCGCGGTTCTTTGATTGGGCGTGGTAAGTCTCCCCGAGACCGTCCAACGCGTTCGCCGCGCCTCCGTCATTGCCGAGCCGAATATGGATATCGCGGGCGTCCATAAAGGCCTTCTCTGCCTCGGGGTAATTTGATCGAGCACGATGGACCCTTCCTAGACCGTCCAGTGCATTCGCTACGTCTATGTCGTTTCCACTGCGAGAAAAGACCTCACGGGCTTCCTTGAAAGCCTTCTCGGCTTCACCGTACTTCGAACGGGCGACATAGATATTTCCCAGGCCCTCCAACACTTCCGCCGTACCCATGTCATCGCCGAGGCGAGAATGGATCTCGTAGGCTTCTTCAAAAGCCTTCTCCGCGTCAGAGTTTCTTGATTGAGTGCGGTAGACGCTTCCTAGACCCCACAAGGCACGGGCTACGCCCAGGTCATTCCCTATGCGAGAGTGAATCTCGTGCGCTTCGCTGAAAGCCTTCTCGGCCTCTTGATTTTTTGACTGAGCGTGGTAAATTTTCCCCAGGCCATAGATCGCATCCGCCTCGACCTCGTGGTTTTTTGTCCTAGTCGCAACCTCGATGGCTGACCGATAGTGAGACTCGGCCATTTTCAGGTCGCTCCGAAGGCGATACATCTCTCCAAGCTCCCGTAGTAATGCGGCTGACCGTACTTTTGAGCCTTCAGAAGCGTCGGCGGAAGGACTAGCAGATGGCTGTGTATGTATGGTTCGTTTTAGGCTCGACAAGGTCGACCTGCATCAAAGCACTCACAATAAAGCGAACTTTTTGCTGAAAAGTGGAGGCATCAATCCTTCCTTCCGGCTTTGAGATCCAACAGTCTGACATTAGACTGCAGAGCTGGAGAACATGGGACAATTCGGCATCCTCTCGAATCGCTGGTAATCTCCCTTGGATAACGTGCACGATAATGGCGGTCTCGAGTTTGAGGTCTTCAAATGGAATTTTTCCCGTCATGATCTAACGCGCGACCACGGGCGTGAGCCAAGAGACCTCGAGCACCGTCCGTTCGGCAGAGCACTCACCTCCCAACAGATCCAGCCCACAGCCCACATATCGCTGGGTAAATCTTGCACCCCGTTATTCAGCACTTCAGGAGCTGTCCATCGCAGAGAGAATCCAGGTCCGGTTAAGGTGAGCTCCAATGTGGTCGGGTTGAATTTGATTTTCAGTTCTTGAGGAATGCTGTCCGCTTGCTGGGAAAGTTGGTCCGACGCACTGTCCGGTTTCGCCGCATGTGCGCTTCGTTTAATTCGAGCTGAACCAAAATCCGTAATAACCGCGTGGTAGAGCGAGTTGACTAAAATATTGAGCTAAAAGGCGAGTCGATTAGTGCGGGCGAGTCACACAACGCCTCCACGACGCACCGACTTAAGATCGCCATGGCAAATCGGAGGTTCCCTAGTGTGCAAGTACTCCACGCCATCTAATACATCTTGAATCTAGGGTAATCGCTCGTTCAGGACCCCCAATGAACGTAGACCCGCTTTGCACTTACCAAGGAGACACGCTCAGGAACATCCCACTTTCCCGACTGCAAAAACTCCCGAACATTCCCATTCCCTTCCCAAGGCAAAACAATCCATGCGTCTCTCTTCTGCATATCCTCCACAAAACCGAGGAGGGTGATGATGTTGGGGTGAGAAAGCCTTGCCATGAGGCTCAGCTCGTTGACAAAACCCTGTTGAACAGCGGTCAGAATAGCAAAGATGAGCTATGGAGCGCAAAGAGTACCTTGAGAAATTTCATCGACTTCTCCGCGTCTTCGGACTTCCATTCGAGTTTCTTGACTGCCACCATTTTCTCGGACTCTGGTGTTGCCGCTCCTCCAGCTGGTAGAAGGGTGGCGACTATAACGACGCCTTGACCACCCTTTGCACATGGTTTGGTATTATTAGTTTTGATTCTACTTGGATCAATTCGGTGACCAGCCATTTCGTTGAGGATATCTCGCTTTAGGAAACCGCCTCAGCGGCCAATATCAGGAGCTGCGACGGCATCTGCTTACAGCCCGTTTTTGCTCCTGCGCCCCCGTGAGCTCAGGCACTGTTTCGTCCGCCATGTCAGAATCGGTAGAGTTAGGTTAATGGCGAGGAGGTATTAGATGGCTTGTTATGGTCGGGGAGTAAATGGCTTGTGTGGTCCGGAGGGAGTGACAACAGCGCGTTGTGAAATGGGGGGAGAGCACCGAAGGTCAACCGTGGCGGACTTTAAAGGCAGGAAGTCAGGGTTTGTAATCGAATAAAGGCAATGTGCGATAACGCAAGCTCCCATCACATCTTCCCAGACCTTCCTTTGATCCTGTGTTCGCTGTCTAAGGGAACTTCGATCTGATTCTGCCTACACGGTTAACCACTTTCTCTCAGCCCCCCGGACCCAGCGGTTTGGCTCTGAGAGAGTCGCTAGCTTTATATAGAATCGACTTTATATCAGCTCACGCAGTGCAACGGAATGGACAAGTCGTGACGCAACGCAAACATGCACAGCTTTGCCGTCCAACGCCCAAGCAAGCTAAGCAGACATGGCAGGACTATCCTTCGGTGAATCGCGGCGCAAGCTAGTTTTGTTGTGGAACTTTTGTCTGATCAGTTGGGTTGCCATGAGTGTTAGTGCAAATTACAATTACAGACCCGTGTCGTTCCACAAGATAAGTATGATATTTCGAAAAGACACATCAGCGTCAATTCCCAAGGTACAACGCAAACGTTCAAATGGAATCGACGAGCCCGATTCCGAAGCTATCACCGGTCCTTCGGGTCCCGGGGTTCATTTTGTCCCCACTCCGCCCTGAATAATCGAAGGATTCAAACCTCAAGGTGGGGTCCCAGATGTCGCAGAGCGAACCTCACCTCACAGTGTTGCTCCTTGTCTCTTCAAGAGTCTACCGCGGTGCTTAACAAGAGGGTGCCCACGCGGTGTCTTGTGGGTGCAAGGCACGCCCCGATCCCCGCAGAAGTGATGAGGAGGACGCGTCTGGAAAGGCTTCGACGATTCTTCGATCCTCGGCGCTATTCCAATTCCAACTGCAGCCTCGCCACTACCATTCATGAACATTTAGCACGCAGAACCACGGTGGCGTGTCTCCGCAGAGCTGGTGCAACATGTGAACCGGTGGCTGTCGGCGGTACACCTGAAGAGCGGGTTCAACGGAGGGATAAGTAATGGTAAGCCGTTCCACGTCTGGGGTAGTTGGTGAAGATCCCATATTGCAGAAACGTCGTGGTTGTTCTTCATAGGAGAGAGATGCGGAGGGCCGGAGCGCGACTCAGCTTCTGGTCATTATGAGGTGAAAATGGCGACAGAGGAAAGTTGAAGGAGGCGGCGTGCATGAAGTCGCGTCGGTATTGCAGACTGGACTGGAATTGAATTGCGAACCGGAAAACGACGCGTTGAAGATTCCGGGGCGGGGCCTTCCCACTTTAGCTCCATGCTACCTACAAAGCCTCTTTGTTCGTGGCATAAGGGTCGAAGATTATGGAGGTTAAGTTTCGTCGGCGGTGGTGGCGGACGGGGAAGGTGCGTGTCAGGTAGATTTAGCTGGCGGAAGGGGAATACGTAGGGTATACACACCAATGAGGACCAGCGGGTGTTATTGGAACTATGAAAGTGCAAAACGATAGAAAGGAATTCGAATGGTCGTCGAGAGCCAAGCTGGTCAGCGTGACAAGAGCCCGGAACGATGACGTCACTTCCACCAAAACCCTCAACAAATCGAGGACAGTTTACCGGTAAGAATCTTGGTTCGGCAACAACTCCAATTTGAGTTTGCTGGATGTTGCGCGGCTACCCCTAGAAAAGTTTGGAAGGAAGAAGTCCCGTTTTGGGGTGAAGTTAAGAGGATGCAGTTACAGCGACATATGCGAAACGATGGGATCTACGTAACATAAGCGGCAATATACGAGCAGAGGTGTTCGCAACCTAATGAGCGAGACGAAGCATAATCAAAGAAGACATTGTTGAAGAGGAAAAACCGGGTATATGTCAACAAAACGTATGAAGAAACCAGGAAATCGCCTGGAAAACGAGAGTCATTAACAATCTGAAGGGGCGCTTTAGCGTACGGACCCATGAATACTCACCCCATCCCAAAGCAGTGGACAGTAAGGGCTAGAGAGGGCCCACTAACATCAATCCCATTGGTTGCTCCAATAAATGCAAGCGTTTCCGATAACACTCATCGGCCGGCCATTCGCGCCCACAATTCGCGAGCTTCCGCACAAACAGTCTTCACATCGACAGACCTGCGTTGCAGAGCGTATAGCTCCCTCAATCCATCCAACACCGTTGCCACGCCCTCCTCGTCGCCAATCCTAGCGTATCCAGCCCGCGCCTCGGTGAAGCACTTCTCCGCGTCGCTATGTCGACCTTGGAGGATGTACAGCTTTGCAAGACGGAGCAGCTCGGTGGCTTCACCGCGAACATTTTCCATGCTTGAGAATATAGCTTTGGCAAAGCTAAAGCAGTCCTCCGCTTCGTCATGCATGCCCTGGGCTAGGTGAACAGACCCAAGCCGGTCCAATGTCGCAGCACGTGCGGCAGTATCGTCGATTTGGGCAAGTGTGGCTTCAGCTTGAATCAGTGCCTTTTTCTCGTCGTCGTATCTTGACTGGGACCTGAATATTTGTGATAGAAGCAACGAAGCAGTCGCTTGACCTACTTTATTGCCAGTGCTGATAAACATGGCGAGAGCTTCGTTGGCAGCCTCCTCGGCGGCGGGGTATAGGCGCTGGGTATGACGGTCCTTTCCGAGGGCTAGGAGTGTTCGGGCTCTGCTTTCACGGTCGTTGGCACGACCATAAGAAGCGGCTTCTAGGCAGTAGGACGCTTCCGCATGGTCGTATCTGCACTGGTCGCTATAGAGCATTGCCAGGCTGTGCAAGGTGGTGCCGGTGCCGAGGTCGTCCTCAATGCGAGAGTAGATGATGTGGGCGTCGATGAAAGCCTTTTCTGCCTCACTAGTCTTCGACTGGGCACGATAGGTATACCCCAAGCCGACTGACGCGTTTGCGGTGCCCCTGTCACTGCCGATGCGAGAATGGATCTTGTGTGCTTCTCTGAAAACCTTCTCCGCATCCCGATTCTTCGACTGAGCGCGATAAATTTGTCCCAGGCCGTCCAACGCGTTTGCGACACCCATGCCATTGCCGGTGCGAGATTGGATCCTATGCGCTTCCGTGAAGGCTTTCTCTGCCTCCTGATACCTCCGCTGAGCTCGATGAGTCTTGCCCAGGCCGAGCAACGCGTTTGCAGCACCGAGGTTATTGCCGATTCGAGAATGAATCTTATATGCTTCGGTGAATGCCTTCTCCGCCTCCTGATTCCTCGACTGAGCCCGATAGATTTGCCCCAAACCGACTAACGCGTTTGCGGTGCCCCTGTCACTGCCGATGCGAGAGTGGATTTCGTGTGCTTCCGTGAAGGCCTTCTCCGCCTCCTCACTCCTTGAATGAGCGCGATAGGTATTGCCCAGACCGACCAACGCGTTGGCAGCCCCGAGGTCATTGTTGATGCGAGAGTGGATCTGATGTGCTTCCTTGAAAGCCTTCTCCGCCTTCCGAGACTTCGACTGAACGCGATAAACATTCCCTAGACCTTGCAACGCGTTTGCGGCGCCCATGTCGTTGCTGATACGAGAGTGGATATCGTGCGCTTCCGCGAAAGCCGTCTCTGCCTCCCGATACCTCGACTGAGCGCGATAAGCATTGCCTAGACCTTGCAACGCGTTTGCAGCACCGACGTCATTGCCGATGCGAGACTGAATCTCGCGCGCTTCGGTGAAAGCTTTCTCCGCCTCCGCATTCCTCGACTGAGCGCGGTTTATATTGCCCAGACCCTGTAACGCGTTGGCCGCACCCGTGTCATTGCCAATGCGAGAGTGGATCGCATGCGCGTCGGCGAAAGCCTTCTCCGCCTCCGAATTTCTTGACTGAGCGTCGTAGATATTGCCCAGGCCGAGTAACGCGTTTGCGGCGCCCAGGTCGTTGCCGATCCGGGAGTGGATCTCGTACGCCTCCGCGAAAGCTTTCTCCGCCTCCAAATTCTTCGACTGAGCGCGGAGGGCGTTCCCATGGAAATCCAAGGCATTCGCCTTCGCCAAATTACTGGTCGCAACATCTGGGGTTGACCTGAAGTGGGACTCGGCCGTTGCGCGATCGTCCTGGGGGTCGGATGTCCTCCCGGGCTCGAGCAGTGGGCTTGCCGACCGTAATTTCTGACCACTGGAGGTGCAGCCCGACGGAGTCTCGGAAGGCTGAAAGAGGGCCATTTCAGAATCGTTGAATTCACTCTCTATCAAATAACTCACCATGTTGTCGACTTTCCGCTGGAAAGCTACAACATGAACCCTCTTGGCTGGATCCAAGACCCAACAGTCCGACATCACACCGCACAGCTTGGGAACGAGGGAGAGATTGATCTCCTTCTGAATCGCGGGCAATTTTCCATTTATGACGTGTACTACGGTGGTGGACTCGGGATTGGGTCCGTCAAAAGGTATCTTCCCAGTTACAATCTAACGTGGAGCAGTAGTTGTAAGTTATTGGACGATGGCCCGAAACTGAACCGTGCTAGGCTCACCTCCCAAGAAACCCACCCCAAACCCCACATGTCACCGGGTAAATCTAGGATCCCGTGATTCAACACCTCTGGAGCTATCCATTGCGGGGAGAACTTTGGCCCGGTTAAGGTGAGCTCCATGGTGAAAGCGTTGAACTGAACTTTTGGGGAGATCGGCCCGGCAGCTGCGTCCTCACGAGCCTGAGCTCCAGCCGACTCATTTTGCTTTTCCTCCGGCGCCAGGCTTCGCTGATTACGAGCTAACCCGAAGTGGGTGATAACCGCACGGTATGAAGAGTTCACAAGGATGTTGAACTAAACGACAATGAAAAGATCAGGTTGAAGTCTCTGAGAAAGGGACTCGGGGAACTCACGGCTTTGAGGTTACCGTGACAGATGGGAGGTTGTTGGCTATGCAAGTACTCCAGTCCCTTTGCTGTATCTTGAATCTATAGATACGAAAACCTCAGCGACTAGAATATTTCCTTGCATTGCAGACTGCACCCACCAGAGATATACGCTTTGCGATATCCCACTCGGCGGACTGCAAAAACTCTCGAACATTGCCGTTCCCTTCCCAAGACAATATCATCCAAAGGTTTCCTTTCTGCGTGTCTCCAACAAATCCGACAAGCATTACAATGTTAGAGAGAGAAAGGGATGTCCTGGTAATGAGCTCGTTGACGAAAGGCTAAGAAAGAACGGTTAGAACGATGAGAACAATCGACGCAGTCGACGATACCTTGAAAAACTTTGCCGACTCTTTCGGATCATCCCGCTTCCCGTCAAGCCTCTTCATAGCCAATTTTGTTTCAGAGTCCCATTTCTTCGATGCTCCGGGGGGACCGAGTGTTGCAATGATAACGACGCCATAGTCACCCTCTCTTCCCGGTTCTGTTCCTGTGACCTTGATTCTGGCAGGATGGATTCGATGGGACATTCCGCTAAGAGTAGTTCGCTTAAAAATCCTATATTAGCAACCGGTCTCTCAGGTCGTAGAATACCCTTACAGCTTTCGTTAGCTTTTGGTCGGCGTCTTCCGCGAGCTCGGGCGCCGTCGAGCAACGGTCCGCCATTCGGTATGAAGTTTGGTTGAGGTCAAGATGCAGACGGGGCGGGAAATTTGGAGTGGCAAGGGAGCAAATCGGACTAACTGAGGATGAGAGGCGGGGTGTTTTGGAAGGTCGAATGAGCTCTGAGGACCAGCGGTAGCTCCAACATCAGCTTTTTTATATATTGAGCGCACAATCGGAGGTGTCCAGAGGCCTCACCTTCAGACTTGTCCATACAAAGAATGCGTGAGTCCAAAATATCTCTCTTACACCTTTTCAGTTTGCTCGATCATGGATTTCCCATTCGAAGGAATGAATTCGGTGAGGGATTTGCTGCGCAAGTCGTTTGAGAGGTTGTTCGTTGCCCTCATCAGTAGTCGCGCTCAGCGCCAAAACCTCGGAGACTTTCTCTCTCTTAGAGTATTAGAAGTACTTCTTGTCTAAGTGGCGGTCAGGGTCGTGGTACGTGCAAAGGAGGGCCTCGACGAGATAGAAACTTTCGGTGTTCGGTCGTGGGGCTGTGTGAACATGTTTGTTCGTTCTTGCTCCTCGCACGGCATGAACCGACTTCAGAGACTTTTCAAAGCGATTTTACCATCTATTTCAATACATACAGTACGTGTGCCCTTCAGATAAAGTCTTATTCCCAGCAACTATCATACAACATCTCTGTTAATTCCGTAACCGCCCGCGCCACGGTGAGCGCGGACGTCCTTTGCCTCGTTGTTCGTTTCGGACTTCTATTTCGAACCCCCAGTGGAAAGTTACCCGACAAACCCCAACAGGTGGCTCAGAGGTTATAATCGCGTGAGCAAGGCAGCAACTCTTTTTTTCCTTCCTGATCTTCGGCTAATGGGATTTCCCTGAGCGCCGCTTGGCCGTGCGTTCGCGGCCTTTCCGTCGACCCATCGGCCACCATACCCCACTTCCCCGTACATGATGCTTTGCGGGATATCAACATTTGAACAATTTACATGAAGGAGTTCACCGCCGATGCTCGTGCTAGCCACTTGTTCGCTGTGAAGTATGCCCCAAGGTCGCTTCAGGAAACAGTACTCTCTTTTTCTATTTCGAAACTGACTCAACGAAGCAATGGTCATCTCAAGATTGGTAACTCAAATGCTCGGTGATGGATTTTGCTCTGACATGGGGTCACGTGCCTGCCCAGACGTGAGGAACTCGAGTTGAATTTGCTTCCTGGCTGATTCCTGAGTTAACTGAAGATATCAGTCCAGGGTAATTGGCTCCCCTCCTCCGCGCACAAATCTCCGCCCTGGGAAGCAGCGGTGACAGGAAGGTTCGACCTACCAAAGCTACCTTGTAAATTCTCTGTCCTGTCAGCGCCGAAGTACTTTCATAGCACAGCCCGCCGATAGGCTAACGCGCTCCACCGTACGGCAATATCCGACGAGTAGATCGCTTCCGCGCTGACCCAAAGCTTGCAGGCAACGTTGTATTAATCTCTCCTACCATGCTGTGGAGTCCAATTCTGTAGAAGAGCTCCTTAGTGATTAGAAGAGCTTGCGCATAGAATGTAAAACCTGGGACTTGGCTCGCTCAGCGTTCAAGAATAGCCGTATCCCTCACTACCACAGCGAGGGTCGAGAAACTCAAAGAGTCAGAAGGAAGTGTGCATTTTCCAGTAAAGTTCTGCCGGAGACATGACCAAGTGAGATCGCATGCGGCTCGATCATCCGCCCAGTTCTCCCTCACTTGTCCTTATCCTTCTGCCCGACCAGCAGCGCTAAACTGATTCCGGAAGGCCCGTCCGTCAAGTTGAAATGTTTAATCAGGTGTGGGGGTACTAACCCCGTCTGAGTACATGCGGCATTTAGGATTGCCGCAAACTGGAGTCTCGGAAGGCTCTCAGTCATCGGATTGGCAAGCCCTGTTATCGCTGAGAAGTGACAAGCTGGCCGGAAGGGGTAGGCAAGTCGGAATCTTGGGTGACAGGAAGAAGGTCAAAACCTGCCTTTTAGGGGAGAACTCAAACGCCTTCGCCCACTTCGTTTGGGATATGAAGAGATGAGGGAATGAGACGTCAAGGTAGATTTGGAAGCGTGGTACGAGCGGATCTTCGCTTATCGGCATCCTTCATCTTCGTTATTCAGAAACTTGGAGCGAACATGCCCGGAGCAGTCGATAGCACTATCTTTTCGGGAGGGCTAAAACAGCGGCGTAGATAATTAGCAAGTATTCAATGAAAGGAAATTCAATGTGACAGATTCATGTACTTGGACCCCGCTGCCATGAACGGTAGCGACGTAGTGACCAGCTCTCTTCCAGAAGATGCGCCGACTGGCGGGATGAAGAGTCGTTATATTCAATGGTGGTTGTCTCCATTTGCATGTTTCATGCATTGCCACTCCGCGTGTACCTTGAAGCTGCTGAACGCCCGTGGGTGTCACAGTGACGAGGACAAGGTATTTGGTCTGATCTTTTTGCCTCTGCAAACTGAGACAGGCTTTGTGTCTGAACTAGGGAGCATCAGAGAGCACATGTTATTCCAGACGCTGGTGGGAAGAGTATATTGCGAGAAGAGGCTCTGAGAAAGAAGGAACGGGTTGGAAAGGAACACCAGTTGACATTGAGATTCAGGCACGAGCAAACAAATTCCCATCACGCCACCAGATGGACGTCTCTTCACATCTCAAACACCAGAGAGTCTATTTAGCATGACTGATTCGCCTTGACCGAAAGAGATGGCGGAGCGTTAATTGGGTACACGCATTCATATGACGTCATTCCATTTCGGACGAAGGAGGGACAACTTCAGTCGTCATTGCAATCCAGGACGCCACAGTACTAGTCCCGGTCACGCTCGCACCGGTACCTCTACTTCGGAACAATCCTCCATTCCAGCACCACATCCGTAGATCTCGACCGCGTCTTGTCGAATTTTGCATCAACCAATACTCGTCCATCCTCTCTAAGCGGCAAAACAACGTCATTCTGTGAGCTGAATAGATTTGATTTCGTTGATAAAGACGTCCATAGGGACATCAAAAGGACGAACGCACCACGTTCAACGATTACCTATTCGTATTACTCCGTGTATCGGATAACATAAAAGCCAAGAGGAGCAGACACTTTCGCATCCACAGATGTTACTCAAGGGATATAGTTTGTTCCATAAAGAAGCTGTCAGATAGGAGACTAGTCGCAGGTGAAGGCACCTCCCAACGTTAACAGACAACGTGTCAAGTAAAGAAGCATCCGGGATAAGGCATAGTATAAAGAGGAAATACGAACACCGAAGAATTGGACTGACGGTAGTAAGACTTGGAAAGATCGCCTGGAAATGACTACGGTTAGGGGCAGGAGCGTTTGTCGGCACGGGGTCGTACCCGACACGTACGAGCTGAAAATACCTTCCGGGAGCAATTTGATCCCTTACTCCGAGAGCTCATAGAGATCCCAGGCCGAGGCGCATATCTTACTCATCGGCCGACCCATTCGCTTGTAAACCTCGCGAGCTTCCATGCAAGCCGCCTTCGCCTCAGTGAATTTGCCTTGTCCGGTATATACTCCCGTCAGCCCATCCAGGGAATTTGCCATATTGCCATCATCGCCAATGCTAACAAATGCAGCGTGCGCCTTAGCGAAGTACTTTTCTGCCTCGTCCTGTCGATCCTGGAGAACAGAGATCCTGCCAAGACTGAGCAACACGTTGGCTTCACCCTGAACGTCGTCCATGCTTGAGAATATGGCTTGAGCGCTGCGGTAATGCTCCCCTGCTTTGATGTACGTGCCTTGCGCGTAGTGAAGGTCGCCGAGCCGATCCAAAGTCCATGCCAGAAGCTCGTGATCGCCGATTCGGGAAAGCGCGGCTTCCGCTTGGATTAGTGCAGCCATCTCTTCGACGCTTTTTGATTGAAACTTGAATATCTGCGACAGAAGTAAAGATGCAATCGCTTGACCTGGCTCGTTACCAACGCTGAGCCAGATCGCAAGTGCTTCGGTAACAGAATCCTCTGCTTCGAGGTATTCGCACTGCGCGTAACGCGTTTCCCCACGGCTATCAGCGTTCTCGCTCTGGAGTCATCGGTATCAGAACTATTGCTAGTAGCCTGTGCCCGAGGGCCCGTCCCGTCGTTTCTCCTCTGGTGGCAGTAAGCCATTATATGGCTGCGTGCAGTGCTCCCGGTTTTGAAGTCGTTGCCGATGCAACGGTAAATTTTGCGGGCTTCCATAAGAGCCTTCTCCGCTTCGTGATTCCTCGACTGAGCCCGATAAGTATTTCCGAGGCCGGACAATGCAATTGCGGAACCCGAGTCGTTGCCAATGCGGGAGTGGATCTCGTAGGCTTCCGAGAAAGTCTTCTCCGCCTCTTGATATCTAAGCTGAGCGTGGTAGCTTTCGCCCAGACCGTTCAACGTATTTGCAGCATGGAAGTCGTCGCCGACGCGAGAGGAGATCTCGTGCGCTAAGATAAAGATCTTCTCCGCCTCCTGATTTCTCGATTGAGTGAGATACGTACTCCCCAGGCCATGTAATGCATACGCTGCGCCGCAACTGTCGCCTATGCGAGCGTATATTTGATATGCTTCCGCGAATGCCCTCTCCGCCTCTTGATTTCTCAACTGAAAGCGATAAATCCCTCCCAGACCAGCCAACGCCGTAGCAACACCTAAATCGCTGCCGATGCGAGAGTGGATCTCGTGAGCTTCCTTGAAAGCCTTCTCCGCCTCTTGATTTCTAAGCTGAGCGCGGTAACTTTCGCCTAGATTGTTCAATGCATTTGCGGCACCAACATCATCGCCGATACGAGAGTAAATCTCGTGCGCGATCATGAAAGCTTTCTCCGACTCTTGAATTCTTAACTGAGTGCGGTAGGTCTCCCCCAGGCCATTCAACGCATTTGCGGTACCGAGGTCATTGCCGATGCGGGAATGAATGTCCTGCGCTTGTTTGTATGCACTTTCGGCTTCTCGATGGTTCGACCTAGCTCGATAGAGGTCTCCAAGGCAGCCCAAGGCATGCGCCTTTACGCTGTCGTCGTTTGTTCGTGTTGCGACGTCCAGGGATGAAGAGTAGTGGGACTCGGCCATAGCCAGATCGTAGTGAAGTTCATACATTCTTCCCAGCTGGAGGAGGAGACGCGCCGACCGCACCTTCTGACCGCTGGCCGTATGACCTGAGGGGGTCTCGGAAGGCTGACGGATGGTCATTTCGGAGTCGATAGTTTCATTTTCCATCGAAGGGCTCACCATCTTAGCAACTTTTAGCTGAAAAGTGGAAACATGGATCCTCTTGACTGGCTCTGAGAGCCAACAATCCGACATTAGACTGCAGAGCATGAGAACAAGAGACAGACTGGCGTCCTCCCGAATCGCAGGCAATTTCCCCTTTATGGCATGTACTATAATGACCGACTCGCGGTTGAGATCTTCAAAGGGGATTTTGCCAGTTACAACCTGACACGTAGTCGCAGATGTAAGTAAAACGAAACGAACGTCAACTGAGCCGTGCTCTACTCACCTCCCAACAAACCCACCCTAAAGCCCACATGTCGCTGGCTAAATCCTGGATGCCGTTATTCAACACTTCGGGAGCAGTCCAACGCAGAGAAAACTTCGGCCCAGTTAACGTGAGCTCCAAGGTGGATGGGTTGAATTGGGCCTTTGGGGAGGTAGACCCTGCGACTTGGTCATCACAAGCCGCAGCTCCAGCTCGCCCACTATCTTGTTTCTCCGGGTCGAGACTCCTTCGAATACGAGCTGATCCGAAATCGGTAATAACTGCATGATATAAGGAGTTGACCAGAATGTTCAACTGAGCAACAAATGGGTTAGGTTGAGGTCTCTGAGAGGGCACTCGGGGAACTTACAGATTTAAGGTCGCCATGACAAATGGGGGGTTGTTGGCTGTGCAAATACTCCAGTCCCTTCGCTGTATCTTGAATCTACAGATATCATAGACATGGTGACTAAAATATTGCCTGACGCTTTAGCTTGCACTTACCAGAGAGATACACTCTGGAATATCCCACTCGCCCGACTGCAAAAATTCTCGAATGTTGCCATTCGCTTCCCAAGGTAGAACAATCCAAGCGTCTCCTTTTTGCATGTCTTCAACGAATCCGACAAGCATAATAATATTAGGATGAGAAAGCGATGCCATCAGAATGAGCTCGTTGACATAGGACTGATGTACCGCAGTCAGAACTGAGATGACAGTGAATATGATGCGGCTGGAAGTACCTTGAAAAACTTAGAGGATTCGTCGGCATCATCCCGCTTCCATTCAAGCTTCTTTACAGCTACTTTCACTTCCGCTAAACTTTCTTGTGGGGCTTCAGGGTGACTGAGTGTTCCAATGACAACGACGCCCTGACCGCCTTTGGCGCATGGTTCGGTTTCTGTCATTGTGATTCGGGAGGGATCGATTCGGTGAGCAGACATTCCACTGAGGATATCTCGCTTGAGATTTGTAAAGTCAGCAACTATTTTGTTCATTTGGAATCCAATACTCTTACAGCCTTTTTAATCGTTTGGCCCGCGTCTTCCGCGAGCTGGGTTGCCGTCGAGTCCGAGTCGGCCATTCGATAAGACGTTTATTCGAGATGAATATTTCCCAGGAACAGAAACTTGAAGCAGTAACAGCGCAAAGGGGAATGGCTGACGATGAGAGGTGAGGTGTTCCTAAGAGGAAGCGACAGCTCCTAAAGCGAAGGGCACGAACGGAGGGTGTGTATGGCTCTTACCTTCACAATTGGCGAGATAATTAGCGCGTCAATCTAAAAGACTCCACCTGCACCCTCACAGTTCTCTTGATCATCAAACGCGCAGCAGAAGCAATGATTCGACACGGGACTTACTCCGCAGTCGTTTTGGGCAGCCCCTCATTACGAGCCCTGCTTGTCAGCACCAAAATCTCGGAGCCTTCTTTTCTGAGATTAATAGGCCAGTGATTTCTGTCGAGAGCGGAGATTACGTCGTGATTCATGCGAGGAATGCGGCAAGATAGAAACGTTCGGTTTGGGGTACCACTTTGTTCGGCTTTGCTCGGCTCCACCCGAGGCTTTCTAGGGCGGCGCTTTTGCCCAATTCAACCTGAGTTGCATTATTAGTAGCTCTCATCGAATGCTGTTGTCACCCACTTAACGGCCCGTGCAATCGTCAACTCGTAAAACATTCATGTCACTTTGTCCAGGACCAGTCACTGAGGTGCTCTAAACTCCGTAACTACTCTGAGCATGAGGCCATGATCGCATCACAGTTATCCCTTTACGGTCTCAGATCCCTCGTACCTCGGAGCAGAATTCCCTCTGTGAAGTGGACAAGGCTGTTTGTGGAGTATGTATTCGGTATAGACGGCCCCGGCTCACCTTCTCAGAACTTGCGGAGCAATCACATGTGAACAAGTGAAATGAAGAAGTTCGGCATCGTCACCCTTGTTCGGCAACTTGTTCGGCAACTTGTTCGCTGTGAGATATGCTTTCAGGCCACTCTGAAAAGTCTTGCAATCTTGCCCCCCTTCGAAATTCACTCGACGAAATCATGATTACCGAGGGATGGGGAATTCGGTCTTTCGATCATGCATATGGATGCTGCTCCGGAGGTCGCGTTGAGGGGGGTCACATTCCTGCCTGAAATCACTATTCAGGAGCAGGACTTGGGTGCGCTTCCCCGAATGCCTGCTAACTGAAGAAAGGGGTTCAAAATTTCGAGAGTGCTTCAGCTCGTGACAGAGCGGAGGGCAGACAGACAAGTTGACCCCGTAGACCTCTCCACCTACTCCCGTCTATGCTCTTTTTCGTTCTAAATACACCAGTCAGCCGTACCAACAGGTGAGTTGGGGCTCATTGGGTGCTCTGGGTGTACATCAAGCTATGTCCGAGAGGGCCGATGATTAGCGTATCGAAGGCCACACGGTTCTAACAACCTGGTGCTTGGCTAGTAGGTGCACTAGGCTAAGAGATCATGTGAGACAGAAATATATTGACTACTGAAGCTACAGAGAGTGAGCACTGTTGAGTTTAGAGTGACAAGCCGAGAGACGACGAGCCCACAAGATGGGCGTTTCTCACAACACTAGAAAGAACCGAACGCATCAGTGCACGCCTGAACTTGGGCCGTTGGAAACGGTAGAATGTGCATGGACCTTTCAACGAACTGAGAGTATGGAATGCCTTGGCGATGTCTGTTGTCGAGTTTCGTCTTGGCTTTCGTCGAGGGAGTGAACGAGAGCCCGTGCCCCAATAGCCGGGGTATCAGATGAATGGGCTACGCCGATCCAAATCGGTGAGTCGTCTTGGGTGCGTTCAAAGGAGGTGGACGCAATCGCTTACCAGCGCCAAGATGTCAACGACACTCTGAAGCCGTTGAGGGAACCTCGCCTTTGTGGCGTAGCGACTTTGGTGAGTGAGTGACGATTGAAAATCAAGAAGACGGAACAGGTCTGTTGAGGGGGTTGAGGGCCTGGAAGTCTGTGCCAAAACCGCGACGACCGCTTGCAGAGCCAGTTCTTCGCTTTGCTTCTTCAAGTTGCCATTTGGACCAAGGGGTCAGTCGACAGAGGATCCAGTCTGAGGAGAAGGTAGCAGCCGAGGAGATCGACAGCGGGGGGAGCTACTGTCGGGTGGGAAGTAAATCATTTTATGCAGTCGAAAATAAAGGTATTACACACCGTCAAGAGAGTGGGCAGAAGCAGATCAGCTCCGACGATCCGATCCGCAATATGCGTAGTAGGGTACTTTGACCAAATCGACGGGAATCCCTATATTTGCCGAGAGTTGTGACCTTTCAACGGTGTCCTAAAACGCAGACCCTACTTGGAAAAGAAACGACGTCAGTCACGATACTTGAACTTTGTTTCCACCACGCGAAGACTCACTGATTCGTGCCCCCCTCCCCTACTGCCTATCAGATCAACTGTGTGATATCGGAGTGGGCTGGGATTTTCGTGTGAGGCGAGGACGTAGCTAGCATGTTGGGCCTACGTAGCGGTTTGACGAGCCCCATGACGAGGAATGGGTCGAAAGTAGGCTCAAGCCGTGACGAAGCCACGTTCGATAGAGGGTGCAGTTGCTGATATCACAGGTTTAGAGCAGTCTTTGGTTCCAATGGCGAATATGTCACCATGTGTGTCGGTGCGTCTTGTCGCTGAAAATCACGGCATCGGCGTAATACGGTTCAGTAACAAAATGAAACAGATCATGAGTCCTCCTTACCACCCGAGTAAGACAGAAGAACAACCGCAAACGTGTTAACAGCGTTCAGCTCGCGAGATGGTAGAGGGTTTGTACGGGCCCAACAAGCCAATAGTCCCGCATGCCGCCATCTTGCTGGACAAAACGCGAAACTACCGTCGTTTTGAGCAGTCTTGGAGAACTGTGAAACCCGTGGCGCAAATAGTTAGAAATGATTCGAGGGAAGGGGATTGAATGGTATGTACTCACTTACCTGTCCACCAATGCCATCGAGGGTGGTCCAGCGGTGGTCCAAAGTTAGCCCTCCTCCGGGAGATGCGCGACTAGCGTGCCGCAGAATGGGTAAATTCAACCACATCGCCCTCCGTTTGCACGTTCCATGCGTTACCTCTATGCGTACATAGGGCTGTAGCGTATGTCACTTGAAGGCTGTTACTGCAAGGCGGCGGGCCGTGAGTGATGGGAACAGTAGGCGCCGGAGTCGATATGAGTTTTTGTCTCTGGAAGCTGAGACAGAGCGTGTTTGGGCCAGAACACATTAGAGACTGTAGTCGTGCAAGGTCGTGATGAGAGGGAAATGTGATAGGTCAGAGGCATTACAATGAGGAGGAGGGAACAATATTGTCCTTTGGGAGCAGTTGACATTGAGATTCCAGGGTCCATGGCCACGACGAAGAGCAAACACAAAGTTCCTCCAGCTGACCTACATGCAAAACGTTGCCTCACATAACACCAGCACATGCCAAACTGCTCCTACTTTGAAACAGTGGACAAGATGAACTGGGTGTGTTCATTTTATGTGACGAGTGCGATTACGTCACTCCACATCCGAATTCAACTCAAAGGGAAGGAAAGAAATCGAAGGGACCAAACACGGATTGACGAGTCTCGCTCGGAGTTGGGAAGGTTCCCCTGATCGTCAGGAATCGACCAATCACCTTGAGCCCCCGTCCCCCACCGCAGCCCCAGTGAAGGGCACTCGAAGGTCCGGTCCAAGTCGACCACGACAAAGATCCGAGTCCCTGTCACCAGCAACCTAGCGCGCCGCGATGTCGGCTGAGCCGCTAGAAGGCCGCCACACACTGACATCTGAGTTCGAGTGCGATGATGCCAAAGTCTCAACGGATCGAGGACCGTGCACAGTAAATATTTGGGTCGGCAATTGATACCCGCATAATGACGTCTGAGAAAACATTCTAGGAAATGAATCTTGGTGGTTCCAATTCTTGACCTCGGCGGTAGCTAACTTCAATTGGATATAGGAAGAAATCGTTGCGGAGGGTAGTCTAGCGGATGGAAAGGTGGCAGGCAGCCGGAGGAATATAACCCCATCAACGGAGTAACTCTTTCGACGATGAGTTACACGGAGCCAGTATGACAGTACTGAAATTGAGTCAAGAGCTCTTTCGGCCTACCGATCCATAAATATCTGCTTCTTCACAAAGCGGTGGGCCTCTGTGATTAGAAAGGACCCGCTAACATCGATCCAATTGGGTTATCCAGGGGCTGGACAAGCCCCCAAACCTTTTTACACATCTCACTCATTGGCCGGCCCATTTGCGCGTACATTTCGCGAGCCTCCACACAAGCAGCCTTCGCATCCACCAATTTGTGTTGCAGAACTTGTACTCCCATCAATCGATCCAACGCTTTGGCTTCAATCTCCATGTCTCCAATCCTAGCGTATGCTACACGCGCGTCGGCGAGGCATTCCTCCGCCTCGTCGTGTCGATCCTGGCAGACGTAAAGCGCCCCAAGACGGAGCAACTCGATGGCTTCACCGCGAACGTCGTCCATGCTTGAGAATACAGCTTGAGCAAGGCGGTAACACTCCTCCGCTTCGTCGTACGCGCTCTGCGCGAAGTGGACACCGCCGAGCAGGTCCAATGTCCTTGCGCGATATGCATCACGGCCGATTCGGGCATATATGGCCTCGGCTTGAATGAGCGCATCCTTTTCTTCGTCGCCCCTCGATTGAGATTCGAAGATCTGTGACAAAAGCGATAAAGCGCCTGCTTGACATTGTTCATTGCCAATGCTGACCCAGATGGCAAGGGCCTCGGTGACTGCCTCCTCCGCCTCAGGATATCTGTGCTGGGTATGATGGGCTTTACCGAAGGAGAATAGCGTTCTGGCTCTGCTGTCACCGTCCTCAGCACGGTCATAAGAAGCAGCTGCTAGGCGATAGGATGCTTCCGCGTCGTCGTATCTGCACTGATCACGATAAAGCATTGCGAGGCTGCGTAACGCGTTCCCGGTACCGTGGATGTCTCCGATTCGAGAGTAGATGTTGTGGGCGTGGTTGAAAGCCTTCTCAGCCTCGCTGGTCCTCGACTGTGCGCGATAGGTATTGCCTAAGCCGAATAACGCGTCTGCAGTGCCCTTGTCGTTGCCAACGCGGGAGTGAATCTCGTGCGCTTCCGTGAAAGCCTTCTCCGCCTCCTGATTCCTCGACTGAGCGCGATAGATTTCTCCCAGGCCGTCCAACGCGTTTGCGGCACCAATGTCATTTCCGATGCGAGAGTGGATGTCGTGCGCTTCCGTGAAAGCCTTCTCCGCCTCCTGATTCCTCGACTGAACGCAATAGATTTGTCCCAGGCCGTCCAACGCGTTTGCGGTACCCATGTCACTCCCGATGCGAGAGTGGATGTCGTGCGCTTCCCTGAAAGCCTTCTCCGCCTCCTGATACCTCGACTGAGCGCGATAGATTTCTCCCGAGCCGATTAACGCGTTTGCGGCACCCATGTCATTCCCGATGCGAGAGTGGATGTCGTGCGCTTCCGTGAAAGCCTTCTCCGCCTCCTGATCCCTCGACTGAGCGCGATAAATATTCCCCAGGCCCTGCAACGCGTTTGCGGCACCCATGTCATTCCTGATACGAGAGTAGATCTCGTGCGCTTCAGTGAAAGCCTTCTCCGCCTCCCGATACCTCGATTGGGCGCGATAAAGATTCCCCAGGCCGAGCAACGCGTTTGCAGCGCCCACGTCATTGCTGATACCCGTGTAGATGTTGTGCGCTTCCGCGAAAGCCTCCTCTGCTTCCAAATTCTTCGACTGAGTGCGGAAGACGTTCCCGAGGCAATACAAGGCGTTCGCCATCGCCAAATTATCTTTCGTTCGACTTGCAACATCAAAGGCTGACCGGAGGTGGGACTCGGCCATAGCTCCATTGCTCTGCCGGTCGTAAGTTCTCCCGAGCTCGAGAAGCAGGTTGGCAGACCGAACTTTCTGACCACCGGCGGAATAACCCGAAGGAGTTGCTGAAGGCTTGAAGAGTTTCATTTTAGAATCGATTATCCCATTATGTACCAAAGTGCTCACCATCGTGCCAACCTTGAGCTGAAAAGTTGAAGCTTGGATCCTTTTCACTGGATCTGAGAGCCAACAATCCGTCATCAGGCTGCAGAGCTGGAGAACATGGGACAGGCCCGGATCTTCCCGAATCGCGGGGAATTTCCCTTTGATGACATGTGATATCACAATTGACTCGCGGTTGAGATTTTCAAAGGGGATTTTACCAGTTACAACCTGACATATAGTCGCGATTCGGAGTTAAGAGACGGAGAACATCAACTGAGCCGAGTTGAACCCACCTCCCAGCCAACCCACCCCAAAGCCCACATGTCGCTGGGTAAATCCTGGCACCCGTTATTCAACACCTCAGGAGCTGTCCACCGTAGGGACCACTTCGGTCCGGTCAAGGTGAGCTCCATGGTGGAAGCGTTGAGCTGGACCTTTGGGGACATTGACTTTGCGGCTGCATCCTCGCAGACCGGAGCTCCAGGCGACGTGTTGTCCGTTTTCTCTGGGGCGGCGTCTCGTCTAATACGGGCTGACCCAAAGTCGGTGATAACCGCATGGTAGGAGGAGTTGACCAGGATGTTGAGCTTGAGCGATAACAATTGGATTAGGTTGCAGTATTTAAGAAAGTAGCGCAGGGGACTCACAGATTTAAGGTCACCGTGACAAATAGGGAGTTGTCGAGTATGCAAGTACTCCAGTCCCTTTGCTGTATCTTGAATCTGCAGATACCACAAAGTCAGTGACTAAGATATTTTGTAGCATTGTAGATCGCACTCACCAGAGATATACGCTCTGGAATATCCCACTCGCCAAACTGCAAAAATTCTCGAACGTTGCCATTCCCTTCCCAGGGCAAAATCATCCAAGCGTCTCCTTTCTGCATGTCTTCCACGAATCCGACGAGCATAATAATATTTGGGTGTGAAAGTGATTCCATTAGACTGAGTTCGTTGACGAAGGACTAAGGACGAGCAGTTAGACCAATGAACACAGTCGACGCAGCCGACGATACCTTGAAAAACTTTGCAGACTCGTCCACATCCTCCCTGTTCCATTCAAGCTTCTTCACAGCCACTTTAGTTTCAGGTTCCCCTTCCTTCGTTGCTCCGGGGGGACTAAGTGTTCCAATGACAACAACGCCTTGACCGCCTTTTATGCCTGCTAGGGTATCTTCCATTTTGATTCTGGCGGAATCAATTCGACAGGAGGAAATTCCTCTAAGGATATCTCGCTTAAAGATACTATTTCAGTAATTGTTCTCTCAAGTGGTGAAATACCCTCACAGCAATTTTTAGCTTTTGGTCGGCATCTCCCGCGAGCTGGGGCCCCGTCGAGTCAGACTCCTCCATTCAATGAGGTTCGGTTGAGGGGAAGTTGTGGAGGGCTCAGAAATTTGAAGTGGGGTGAGGGAGCAGAGTGGGAGAGCTCTGAGGGCCAACCTCAGTTCCAGCTTCGCTTTCAACATAAATGGCACGAACGCAGGGTATCTACAAACCTCACCTCCACAATTGTCCGCGCAGAACACGCATAACGTCACATTATCCCTCGATCATGGAATCCCCCGTTCGAAGCAACAATCTCCGTGAGCGATTTACTCCGGAATTGGTTTGATCGCCCGCTCGTGGCTCATTAGGCACACTGTCAATACCAAAAACCCGGGAGGCTTCTTTTCTGAGAGGAATATGAGTGCTTCTTGTCTAGAGCGGAGGTAATGTCATGGTTCGTGGAAGGGAGGGTCTCCATGAGATAGAAAAGTTCGATGTTTGTTTTCGTGTGGGCACGTTTGTTCGGTATAATTCGGCGATCCTTCTCTCGCAGCAGGAACCGTCCTTAGAGACCTTTTCAAAGCGGTGCTTCCATCCACTTTACCTGAGCTACATTTAACTAACTATTTTCAAATATTTTTGGTACTCGCTTAGCCGCTCGTGCAATTCGGCCCATCCGAAGATGCAACTGCTGTCTTATGCGCTAATGAGTTTCTATTTCGCATCCCCGGCGAAAGGTGCCCTGCAAACCCCCAAAAGGTAGCTACGAAGCCATAATGGCGTGATCCTAGTGGAGAGTCATTTTTAATTTCCGGTTCCACGCTCGTTCTGCTTCAAAGGAGATTTCCGAGCTGCGTTCGACCGTTAGTGGCCTTTCCGTCTTGACCTTCAATGACAGGATATACTACCATCGCAGTGCGCCATCAACATTTCCTGGATGTGGAAAGTCAACCACACCTTTTGTTTGGCTTGCTGATGCAAAGGTTCGGGCAACGTGCCTTGGTTAGCGAGAGAAGGGCGGCCAGCTGGGCTCAGGAGCGTGTCCTCTGCTTGTTCGGGATTTCGGCGTGGACTGCTGCCCCACAACGTTCCAATGACGCAGGGTGGTTAAGAGTCAGCATGGAAGTGCATTTAGATGGATCGATGATGGTGGTTGCTGCTGACGGAAGGGAGTGGTAGACCTTTGATTGACCGGCGGTCATAAAGAACTCTATTCGCGAGGATAAGCATGCCATGACGGCATGGTATGCCAGGACAGTTTCCGGTTACCAAGTGAAAGGAAAATGTCAACACACAATATCGCCGCTAATAATAATGTAGATGTGATAGAAAGGTGTCCACTTGACGAGACTGATGACTGCTTCCAACACCGCACCACCACCTTCCACTAAAGGGCAGCGCATTCGGCACCACGGAGATCGGTGCCGTTTGGTATAAACCTCGAGGCTAAGAGCACAAAGAGCAAGAACCACACTGGAACCTTCCATGCACACGTCCACAAACCCAATCGCCATTCCTACTATCTGCTCGACTCCGCCCTACAATCTAGCCTAAAGCCGTAGATGCTCCTGCTTGCTCTACCATTCTGCACCACAAGTTTGACTCATCCTTCGATTCTCCGTCGGTAGCTGAGTTGGGCACGCAAGACCGCTTTGGTTTATAGACGTGCAGGTCTTACGAGTTACTGAAGACACACTATGGCTGCTTTCCCAAAAGGATGGAGCGGGGACATCGCTACAATCATTAAATGGCGGTCATGGGCTGTCGCTACTGCATCGATAGTGACGTTGGCGGTAGCAGAGTTGGGCGCAGGAACAAAAGGACTTACCAACTCGTCTATGTCGACAACTTCTTTTTTCGAATGATCCCTCTCCCAAGAGCAAACGGACTTCGTTTTAGAGCTTTGGTGGGATAACGAGAGGCTCGAGGTCGGCAAGAAGGCAGAGGAAGCACCTTGTAACAGGGGGAAGAACGCTCGACTAACGTGGAAAGAAGCTTGAGAGGTTCGCATGAACAACATATAATGTTCCCCGACGTCAATCCTTTCCCCACTTATCGATTTGCAACCGCAGAAGTGGGAAGCAAGGCGAGTGGCCCTCTCTTCCCCTGATCGCGATGGCAGGTTCGAAGTTGCGGATGCTCCTTGGTGCCAATATGTTGTTCCACTCCGCTCGAATCGCTCCGTAAACTCCAATGTTCGTCTTCACGTCCTTCGCGGGGAGCCAAAGGGTATGGCTCCAGCTTTTGATTCTTCGATAGCACCGGAAGGTGCAATGCACAGGACCCTTTCTCCGTTGAGCAGGGGCGGGGGGGCGAAGCAGTGAAATCCATCTGCGGACCTAGGGGGCCGACCTGCCTGCCCTGTGGACGATTTGCAATAGCCCCACCGATCGACAAAGAAGTGGCACGGGGGTCTGTCGAATGGGATTGTTCGTCTACGAAGCCTCACGGGACCCGGCTTCCATCCGAGAGAGAACACCCCAGTCCTCGAGCTCGAAAATCGCCCAAGCTGAGATGGGATAAACCACGTGGAGGATTTATGGCGTTTCGGGTTGCGGAAAGAATGCTCCTCCGCCGTAATCTTCGTGATCTTCTTTTTGACGCGAGCTCCGCATGGAGTCCATCGAAAGCGCTGCGGCCTGATTCCTGAAACTTCCAAAGCCGGGAAACGGATTTAGACCGACCGTCCGCAACGGGATCTTGCTCTCAACCTCAGGTTCTCTATGCAATCCCAACGCCACCACCAACCTCCCCCCAACACCCGGGCTCCCTTGGAGTGGACCTTCCTCAAGTCGAGGCGCTCGCCCGGTCCCGACATGGAGTTATCTTGAATAGTTGTCCAGCATGATCGACGGGTGGCACGCAGAATTTGAAATGAATCGTTGGTGAGAGTGTTTGAGGAGCACGAAGGCTACGGATGTAATGGTTTGGCAGAGCGATGGTTCGAACATGGCCGGCTTTCGACTCTGAGTCAATAACGGTGGGCCAAGGGAAAAGAAGGGTCAGTATCAGCGCAAAAGGCAAGTGATAGGTGTTATAAGAAGTTGGGCATACTCACCGCTTCCTGGGATCCGAACGGGAGCAGAACAGGTCGCAGCCTGGGTTGCGAAGGAAAACGGTTCGACGAAAGTTCCCCAGAGGGTTCCCGAATCGCAGAGGCAAGTTCCAGCCTTCGTGAAGTTGATAGTGGGTTTGGCGCCAGGGAACCAGTGTTGCTGTACTATTAGATCGATCCTTTGTTGGCGAGTCCTGGACGGCTGGAAGGTGGGATCGTCGGGCGGAAGTCTGGAAGCCAGAGGTGAACCGTCGAAATCTTTACCCAGCGACTCAGGGTGGTCTTCAAATTTATCCGTCCTCTTTTTTCCGTTCCACTGCGCCGTCCTCGCGTGCCCTTACTCTCTCCCCTCCCAAATCCATTCGAGAAGCTCCCGAACCCAAACATCCTCGGGCCGTCTTGCTTTAGAGCTTCACTTCCGGCTCTGCTTGTCGGCAAATTCTTCAAGACACCCCCTTGGTGTTGGGTGTAGTTCTTGGCAGGAGAATCCTTGGTTAAGATGACAGACTTCCGCGAGCGTCTCGTCGCTGAAAAAGCCCTCACGGTTAACAGGAGGTTCAATGATGAGGAAGAATGAACCATCAAGATTACTTACCATTCGAGAACTGGTGGGATGAAGAATCGATGAATTCAACCACGGCTGTGTCCATTTGCGCGTTTCATGAGTTCCGTGTGTAGCTTGAAGACTAAGCGTATGTAACCTGAATTGCAGCGGTGGTGGAGCGACGCGAAGTGGATGGGGTTGATGAGACGGAGCTTGTTTGACCCAAGACGCATCAGGTGGCTTGTGCAAAACAGTGAAGGAAGGATGATGTGATGAGGAAGAGGCTCTGCATGAGGAGGGAAGGAAGTGGGCGTCTTTTGCAAGCAGTTGACATTGAGATTTCAGGGTCCACGAAGAAGAGCAAACAACGCCACCAGTTCAAACGACTCCGACTTGGAAACAGTGGACAAGATCAATTGAGTGTTTTCATATATGTGGTATGTGCGATTATTATTACAAGTCATTCCACATCCCAATTCAATTCAAAGGTAAGGGCAATACATGGACGAGTCACGTCCGGAGTGGATAAAGGCAACCTCCACCCTCGCCAAGTTGTCTTTAGTCTGCCCACGGGAGACTAAGGTGTGACGTAATCGAAGGAGACATTCAGGAGAACAAGCCGGAAATCTGTCAACAGGACCTATGAATAATATGAGGAAATGGAGACTCATTATAATTAGCCACTTGAGGAATTCTTGAGCGTACGGGCTCATTTATACTTACCTCGTCATGAAGCAGTGTGGAGTTACCGCTGAGAAGGACCCGCCACCATCGACCCGGCGGGCTTCTCCCGAACTTGGAAAAGTTTCCAAACCTTTGCACACATTTCACTCATCGGTTGACCCATTTGTGCGTACATTTCACGAGCTTCCACACAAGCAGCCTTCGCATCGACGAAGTCGCCTCGCAGCACGTGTACTCCTATTAATCCATCCAACGCCTTTGCTTCGCCCTCTTCATCGCCGATCCGAGAGTATCTGATGCGTGCTTCGACGTAGCACTCCTTGGCTTCGGGATGTCGGCTTTGGTGGACGTACAACCTCGCAAGAGAGATCAACTCGGCAGCTTCATCGTCCACATTTTTCATGCTCGCGAATATATCTCGGGCAAGGTGGTAGCACTCCTCCGCTTCGTCGTACGCGCCCTGCGCGAAGTGAATGTCGCCAAGCCGATCTAATGTCGCTGCGCGTGTGTCGTGGTCGTTAATTCGGGCAAGTGAACATTCAGCTTGAGCTAGCGCCTCTTTTTCTTCGTCATACCGTAATTGGCACCTGAAGATCCTTGAACGAAGTAATGATGCACCAGCCTGACCTTTTTCGTTGCCAATACTGGTCCAAAGGGCAAGGGCTTCGGTGGCAGCCTCCTCGGCTTCGGGATATCCGTCCTGGATGAGATGATCTTCCGCGAGGTCTAGGAGTGTCCGGGCTTTGCTGTCACGATCCCCAGCATGATCATAGGAAGCGGCTGCTAGGCGGTAAGACGCCTCAGCGTCCTGGTATTTGGATTGGTCGCTATAAAGCCTTGCGAGACTGTTCAATGCGTTGCCGGTGCCGAGGTGGTCCCCGATGCGAGCGTATATGCTATGGGCGTCGTTGAAAGCCTTTTCCGCCTCACTAATCCTCGACTGAGCGCAATAGGTATTCCCCAAGCCGAGTAACGCGCTTGCGGTACCCACGCTGTTCCCGATGCGAGAATGGATCTCGTGCGCTTCCGTGAACGCCTTTTCCGCCTCCCGATCCCTCGATTGAGCGTTATACATATTCCCCAGGCCGAGCAACGCGTTGGCAGCACCCAAATCACTGCCGATGCGGGAGTGAATCTCGTGCGCTTCCGTAAAAGCCTTCTCCGCCTCCTGCTCCCTCGACTGAGCGCGATAGGTTTTCCCCAAGCCGATTAAGGCGTTCGCGGTACCCTTGTCGTTCTTGATGCAAGAGTGGATCTCGTGTGCCTTCGTGAAAGCGTCCTCCGCCTCCTGGTACTTGGACTGAGCACGATAGATAGTCCCCAGGCCGAGCAACGCGTTGGCAGCACCCAAATCACTGCCGATGCGGGAGTGGATCTCATGCGCTTCCGTGAATGCCTTCTCCGCCTCCGAGTCCCTGGACTGAAAGTGATAAAGGTGCCCCAGGCCGTTTAGCGCGTTTGCAGCACCCAAGTCACTGCCACTGCGACAGTGCATCTCGTGCGCTTCTGTGAAAGCCTTCTCCGCCTCCGGATACTTCGACTGAGCATGATATATGTCCCCCAGGCCATCCAACGCGTTTGCGGAACCCTTGCCATCGCCGATCCGAGAGTAAATCTTGTGCGCCTCCGTGAAGGCCTCCTCTGCCTCCCGATACTTTGACTGATTCCGACAGCTGCGCCCCAGGCCGTGCAACGCGTTGGCAGTACCCATGTCATGGCCGATGCGAGAGTAGATCGCGTGCGCATCCGTGAAAGCCTTCTCCGCCTCCGGATTCCTCGACTGAGAGTGATAAAGATGCCCGAGGCCATCCAACGTGTTTGCGGCACCCGTATGATTGGCGATGCGAGAATGGATCTCGTGCGCATCCACGAATGCTTTCTCTGCCTCCGAATACCTCGACTGAGCGTGATATAGCTCTCCAAGGCCGTCCAAAGCGTTTGCGGCACCCATGTCGTTGCCGATACGAGAGTAGATCCCGTGGGCCTCTTTGAACGCCTTTTCTGCCTCCGAATCTCTCAGCTGAGAGCGATAGAGATGTCCTAGGCCATCCAACGTGTTTGCGGCGCCGAGGTCCTCGCCGATCCGAGAGTGTATTTCGTGCGCTTCCGTGAATGCCTTCTCCGCCTCCGGATACCTCGACTGAGCGCGATATACTTCTCCCAGGCCGCCCAACGCATTTGCGGCACCCAAGCCGTCGCCGATCCGAGAGTGGATCTCGTGCGCCTCCGTGAATGCCTCCTCCGCCTCCTGATACCTCGACTGAGCGCGATATATTTCTCCTAGGCCGTCCAACGCACTTGCGAGCCCTATGTCATTGCCGATGCGAGAGTGAGTCTTTTGCGCCTCCGCGAATGCTTTCTCCGCCTCCAAATTCCTCGACTGGGAGCGATAGAGATGCCCAAGACCGTTCAATACGTTTGCGGCACCCTGGTCTTCGCCAATGCGAGAGTGAATCCCGTACGATTTCCTGAAAGCTTCCTCCGCCTCCTGGTACCTTGACTGAGTGCGATAAATGCTCCCCAGGCCGTCCAACGCGTTTGCGGCACCCATGTCGTAGCCGATGTGACAGTGTATCTCGTGCGCTTCCGTGAACGCCTTCTCCGCCTCCAGAATCCTCGACTGAGCGCGGAGGAGATTCCCGAGGCAATCCCAGGAATTCGCCTTCACCGTGTAATCTTTCGTTCGAATCGCAACATCTAGGGCGGACCGGAAGTAGGACTCGGCCATCGCCCGATCGTCCTGAAGCTCGTATGTTCGCCCGAGCTCGAGCAGCAGGTTCGCCGACCGCACTTTCTGACCACTGGCACTATCGCCCGACGGAGTCTCGGAAGGCTTACAGAAGGCCATTTCAGAGTCGTTGTAGTCGCTCTCTACCAAATCACTCACCATCGTGCTCACTTTTCGCTGAAAAGTGGAAGCATGGATTCTTTTGGCGGGGTCTAAGAGCCAGCAATCCGACATTAGGCTGCAGAGGAAGAGAACAAGCGACAGATCGGCGTCCTCCCGAATCGCGGGCAATTTCCCCCTTATGGCGTGTACTATAATGACCGACTCGATATCGAGACCGTCAAAGGGAATCTTCCCAGTTACAGTCTGACATGCAGCAGTAGCTGTAAGGTATCGGATGATGGCAAAGAAATGAACCTTGCTAGACTCACTTCCCAAGAAACCCACCCCAAAGCCCACATGTCGCTGGGTAAATCCTGGGTCCCGTTGTTCAGCACCTCGGGAGCTGTCCATCGTAGAGAAAACCCCGGCCCGGTCAAGGTAAGCTCCATGGCGGATGGGTCGAATTGGACCTTTGGGGAGATTGCCCCTGCGGCTTCGTCATTAGGAACCCAACCTGCATTAGACTCATTGTCTTTTGTTTCTAGTGCAAGGCTTCGTTGAATACGAGCTGACCCGAAGTCGGTGATAACCGCACGGTAGGAGGAGTTGACAAGGATGTTACCCTGAACAAAGATTGGATTAGGTTGAAGCGTTTGAGGAAGGTTCTCGAATCTCGAGGGACTTACAGACTTGAGGTCACCATGACAGATGGGGGGTTGTCGGCTATGCAAGTACTCCAGTCCCTCTGCTATATCTTGAATCTACAGATGCCAAAAGGTCATTAACAAGACTTTCAAGCATCATAGAGTGCACTCACCAGGGAGATACGCTCTGGAATATCCCACTCGCCTGACTGCAAAAATTCTCGGACGTTGCCATTCCCTTCCCAAGGTAAAATCATCCAGGCATCTCCTTTCTGCAGGTCTTCAACAAACCCAACGAGCACAATAATGTTGGGGTGAGAAAGTGATGCCATCAGACCGAGCTCGTTAACGAAAGACTGAAATAGGGCAGTCAGAACGATCAAAACAGTCATTGCAACCGACGCTACCTTGAAAAACTTTACAGACTCCTCTACATCATCTCGCCTCCATTCGAGCTTCTTCACTGCCACCTTCGTTTCAGGTTCTCCCTTCTTTGATGTTCCGGTGGGACTGAGCGTTCCAATGACAACGACTCCTTGACCGCCCTTTTTGCCCGTCTGGGTGTCCTTCATTTTGATTCCGGCGGGATTAATTCGACGGTAAGATAGTTCGTTAAGGATCTCTCGCTTGAGGATAATATATCAGTAATCGTTCTCTTAAGTCATGAAATGTCCTTACAGCCATTTTTAGCGCCGCGTCTTCCGCGAGCTTGAGCAAAGTCAAGTCTGGGTCGGGCATTCAATGTAGCGTTTATTTGACGTGAAAATTCGGGGGGAGGAAAAAATTTGGGATGATAAGGGATTAGAGAGGAATGGCTGAGGATGAGAGGGAGTCGGATGAGTTCGGGGGACCAACTTGCTCCAACGTTAGCTTTTAAAATCAAAGGCACACCCGCAGGGTGTGCACAAGCCTCACCTCCGTAAATATCCTTGCAAGTCAGGCGCGAGCCCAAGATACCCCTTGTGACCTTCACAGTTTCCTCGATCATGGGATTCCCGTCCGAAGTGATGCCTTGGGTGCAGGATGTTCCCCGCAATCAGTTTGATCATGAACCGTCGTTCGTGTCCTTTACTAGGAGCCCTGCTTATCGGTACCAGAGATCAGAGAGGCTTCTATCCGAGAGGGATAGAAGGTAGGGTCGTGGTTTGTGCAAGGGAGGGTCCCGATGAGATCAAAAGTTCAATGTTCGCTAGGTTCACGCGTAAGCCCCTGCTACGGAGGCGGAGCACGGAGGAGCTCGCGCCGGAGCTAAGGGGCTTACATCCGTGAGCCTAAATGCGTGTCGGTTTGTTTGGCGTTGTTGCTCTCGCGTGTTGAAGCGTGCAGAAACTTTCAACACGATGCTTCCATCCATTCCAACCGAGCTACATCCAAGTAGCTATTATCAACTAATTTTGCAACTCGCTTAACCTTTCGTGTAATCGTCAGCCCAACCGGATATCAATGTACGTGCTGGGTCTTATCGGATCGGCAGTTTCTATTTCGAATTTCCATTGCACGTGGAAAGGAGCCCTGCAAACCCCAAAGATAGCCCTTTAGTCATATCGCGTGATCAATGCAAGGAGTCTTGTTTAGTTCCCGGTTCTCGGCTCTTAGCGCCTGAGCTGGCTGTTCGAACGTTAGTGGCCTTTCCATCCTGGCGGTAGCTACCATACCCCAGCTCCTCATACATGACATTCTTGCAGAAAAACACATGTGAACGATCGAGATGAGAGGAGCCCTCCAGCGTTAATCGTGTCAGTCGACTTGTTCGTTGTGAATTCAAGTCCGCTTTGAGATCACTCGAGGAAATAGGACCCCTTTTATATTAATTTCGAAATCGGCTCAACGAAGCGAAGGCTGTGCGGATATCGATAACCCGAACGGGAGATGATTTATTGGCTCTGAAGTTTGTGTTGATGGATCAGTTACTTGCCCACGGTCACCGCCATGTAGGGGTCCGAGTTGAACGCGCTTCCTGAATGTCTCCCAAGTTAGTTTAAGAGGTCAAGTTAGATTAATTGAAGCCCTCGGTCCCATCATTTATCATAAACAAAGCATTCGCCTGCATGACCCGAATATCAAGACCCCCCAAGGTGTCTGACGGCACTCTTCGAACCACTCCCCTCTTCTCTACGCACAAATCTTCGGCCTTGGAAAAAGCGGTGGCGAGAATATCTAACCTAGCAAAGTAATCCTGTTAATATATCCCTCATATAGCCCTGAAAGAATTTATGCTCGAGGCATTCATCAGTTACCCTCGCCTGAACGATGTCTGTGGGGAAGGTGATCGAGGGAACCGCTAAAGGGCCCAAAACCTTGAAAGGAAATGACGTTCTTGACGATCCACTGACCAAACATTTCCCAAACTGGAACCACAACTACCTCCGAGTCCGCTGTTCGCGCTATGCTTCCCCTTATTCTTCCTCCACCAGAGCAGTTCTACACCGTTGTGGTGCAGTTCGTTCTGCTTCAAAGGATATTTCCGAGCGCGTTCGAACGTTAGTGGCTGTTCCGTCTTGACCTTCAAAGACAGGATATACCACCATCGCAGTGCGCCATCAACACTCGCTGGATGTGGAAAGTCAACCACATTCATGATTAGAGCCACGACGTTTCGTTCGGCTGGCTAATGTAAATGTTCGGGCAACGCGCCTTGGTTAGTAATAGAAGAGCGGTCAGTTCAGGAGCGTGGCCTCTCCATGGTGGAGCTTGGACTATCCTGGAAAAAAAGGGGTCCATCGTGTTCGGGATTTCGACGTTGACCGCTGTCCCACGACGTTCCAATGACATAGGTGGCTAAGTCAGCTTGGAAGTGCATTTCGACGGGTCGATCATGGTTGTTGTGGTTGTTGACGGAAGGAAGTGGTAGGCCTTTGGTTGGCCAGCGGTAATAAGGGACTCTATTCGGGATAAGCATGCCATACGCCAGACGGCATGGTATGCCAAGGCAGTCTCCGGTTACGATTTGACACGAATTTACACGGTTTTGAAGGTGAAATTCGCGTCTTTTCTGGGCAGTCGGGCACCAGAAAATCGCAATCTCAACGGCTGCTCCCCACCCCCATCCCTGCACAACCCTCTAAATTCTTCCCCCAAGAATGGCACCTCGAAAGCCATCGAAACTCTTACAGACAAATATACACAGTGCTGACAAAGAAAGAAGATTGCAAAAGGTAGAACTACTCGTGGAGGCGGAGGGGAAAAAGACCAACAAAAGTGACCAAGTCAGCAGCCATGCCATTGTATTACTTATATTGACTTTTTGGACTTTGGATTGGGTTGGTGAATGGTGTGTGGGGAGGTCCAGCGAGTGTGTGTGTGTCGGGGTTTACGGACGGAATATAGCCCATAAAGATTACTGCTGAGAAGACCCACCACCCTACCGGTATGGGAGTATGACGCATAGATCCCTAGGACCAGCTGCGAAAGGGATCAAGCCCAGCTTTGCGAAACACGCTGGAGGGGATGGCATTACACTTTGGAAATCTCTTCCCCGATAGGTTGTCCGTATGCTAGTTAATGAGCAGCGCGCACCACGTGAGGGACTACGTTTGAGCGCGGAGACTATCGTTCCAGCTGGCTCGCACCCCTACTTGAGAGTTTGGACGTCGCCCGGCTAGGACCCGTGGTCGAACGTCGAAAAGAAGTGTCATTTAACGAGGAGAAGACGAGGGTACGCGTGCTGAAAACGATGGATCTCCAGAACATAAACGGGAGCATATGAGGGGAAATGTCTGCAATACAATGAACGACATGAGACGCAATCGAAAGAGATGTTCGCGAGAGGAAGCCGGGAATATGTCGACAGGACGTATGAAGAATCCGGCGATCTTCTGGAAAACGAGAGTCACCAACCATGTGAAAAGTGCGATAGCCTACGGACCCATTAATACCTACCTCATCAAAGACGGTGGGTCGCCATGACTGCAAAAGACCCGCTTTATAACATCGATCCGCTTGGTTGCCCCTGACTTTGGAGAAATGTCCAAACGTCTGCGCACATCTCACTCATCGGCCTGCCCATTTGCGCGTACATTTCTCGAGCCTCCACACAAGCAGCCTTCGCATCCAAACATTTGCCTTGCAGGGCGTGTACCCATATCAAGCCATCCAACGCCTTGGCTTCACCCTCCACGTCGACAATCTTAGCATATGCTGCACGCGCGTCGGCGAAGCACTCCTCCGCCTCCTTGTGTCGATCCTGGAGAACGTATAACCCTCCGAGACCAAGCAACTCGATGGCTTCACCACGAGCGTCGTCCATGCTTGAGAATAAAGCTTGAGCAAGGCGGTAGCACTCCTCTGCTTCGTCGTACGTGCCCTGAGCGAAGTGGATATCGCCGAGCCGGTCCAATGTCTTTGCGCGAGATGAATCATGGCCGATTCGGGCATATAGAACTTCAGCTTGAATGAGCGCATCATTTTCTTCGTTACTCCTTGATTGAGATTGGAAGATCCGTGCCAAAAGCGACAAAGCGCCCGCTTGAAATTCCTCGTCGCCAATTCTGATCCAAATGGCAAGGGCTTCAGTGGCAGCTTCCTCCGCCTCGGGATACCTGCGCTGGGTATGATAATCTTCGGCGAGGGCTAGGAGTGTTTGGGCTTTGCTGTCAACGTCCCCAGCATCATCATAGGAAGCTGCTGCTAGACGGTAGGACGCCTCCGCATCGTCGTATCTGCACTGGTTACTATAAAGTATTGCGAGACAGCGTAACGCGTTCCCGGTGCCCTGGATGTCTCCGATTCGAGAGTGGATGTTGTGTGCGTCGCTGAACGCCTTCTCAGCCTCGCTAGTCCTCGACTGAGTGCGATAGGTATTGCCTAAGCCGACTAACGCGTTTGCAGTGCCCTGGTCGTTGCCGATGCGGGAGTGAATCTCGCGCGCTTCCGTGAAAGCCTTCTCCGCCTCCCGATTTCTCGACTGATCGCGATAGATTTCTCCCAGGCCCTGCAACGCGTTTGCGGCCCCCATGCCATTCCCAATGCGAGAGTGGATGTCGTGCGCTTGCGTGAAAGCCTTCTCCGCCTCTGAATACCTCGACTGAGCGCGATAGATTTCTCCCAGACCGTCCAACGCGTTTGCGGTACCCGTGTCACTCCCGATGCGAGAGTGGATTTCGTGCGCTTCCGTCAAAGCCTTCTCCGCCTCCTGATTCCTCGACTGAATGTGATACACTTCTCCCAGACCGTCCAACGCGCTTGCGGCACCCATGTCGTTCCCGATACGAGAGTGGATGTCATACGCTTCCATGAAAGCCTTCTCAGCCTGCTGATTCCTCGACTGAGTGCGATAGATTTCCCCCAGGCCGTACAACGCGTTTGCGGCACCCACGTCATTCCCAATGCGGGAGTAGATGTCGCGCGCTTCCGTGAAAGCCTTCTCCGCCTCCTGACCCCTTGACTGAGCGCGATAAATATTCCCCAGGCCCAACAACGTGTTGGCAGTACCCAGGTCATTCCCGGTGCGGGAGTGAATCTCGTGCGCTTCCTTTAAAGCCTTCTCCGCCTCCCGGTTCCTCGACTGATCGCAATACACATTCCCCAGGCCCTGCAACGCATTTGCGGTACCCACGTCATTTCCGATGCGAGATTGTATTTCGTGCGCTTCCGTGAAAGCCTTCTCCGCCTCCTGACTCCTCGACTGAGCGCGATAAACATTCCCCAAGCCCTGCAACTCGTTTGCGGTACCCACGTCATTCCCGATGCGAGATTGTATTTTGTGCGCTTCCGTGAAAGCCTTCTCCGCCTCCGAATGCCTTGATTGAGCGTGGTGAACACCCCCAAGGCAATGCAAGGCGTTCGCCATCGCCAAACTATTTTTCGTTCGCCTCGCAACATCAAGGGATGACCGGAAATGGAACTCGGCCTTTTCTAGGTCGTCCTGAAGGTTGTATGTTCTGCCGAGCTCGAGGAGCAGGTGAGCAGACCGAACTTTCTGACCACCGGCGGAATAACCCGAAGGAGTCACAGAAGGCTTGAAGAGATTCATTTCAGAAATCGATTCCCTCACTCTATACCGAAGAGCTCACCATCTTGTCAACCTTTCGCTGAAAGGTCAAAGCCTGGATCCTTTTCGCAGGATTTGAGAGCCAACAATCCGTCATCAGACTGCAGAGCTTGAGAACAAGGGACAGGTTGGCGTCCTTCCGAATCTCCGGCAATTTCCCCTTAATGGCATGTACTATAATGACCGACTCGAGATTGAGACCGTCAAAGGGGATCTTCCCAGTTACAACCTGACATGTCGCCACAGTTGTAAGTTAACGGAAGATGGCCAGAAACTGAACCGTGCCCGACTCACCTCCCAGGCAACCCACCCCAAAGCCCACATGTCGCTAGGTAAATCTTGGGTCCCGTTATTCAGCACCTCGGGAGCTGTCCAACGTAGAGAGAACTTCGGCCCGGTCAAGGTGAGCTCCAGAGTGGAAGGGTTGAACTGGACCTTTGGGGATATCGGCTCAGTGGCTGTGTCCCCAAAGCCCGCGGCCCAAGCCGACCTATTGTCCATTTTCTCTGGTGCGAGGTCTCGTCTAATACGGGCCGACCCAAAGTCGGTGATAACAGCATGGTAGGAGGAGTTGACTAGGATGTTAAACTGAAGGACTATTATGTTAGGTCAAAGTCTCTGAGAAAAACTCAGAGAACGCACAGATTTGAGGTCACCGTGACAAATTGGGGGTTGTCGGCTATGCAAGTACTCCAATCCCTTCGCTGTATCTTGAATCTACATATACCAAAAACTCAGTGACCAAAATATTCCGTAGCATTGTAGATCGCACTCACCAGAGATATACGTTCTGGAATCTCCCACTCCCCTGACTGCAAAAATTCTCGAACGTTGCCATTCCCTTCCCAGGGCAAAATCATCCAAGCGTCGCCTTTCTGCATGTCTTCAACGAATCCAATGAGCATAATAATATTCGGGTGCGAAAGTGATTCCATCAGACTGAGTTCGTTGACGAAAGACTAAGAACGAGCAGTTAGAACAATGAGCCCAGTCAACACAGCCGACGATACCTTGAAAAACTTTGCAGACTCTTCCGCATCCTCCCGCTTCCATTCAAGCTTCTTCAAGGCCACTTTAGTTTCAGGTTCCCCTTCCTTCCTTGCTCTGGGGGGACTAAGTGTTCCAATGACAACAACACCTTGACCGCTTTTTATGCCCGGTTGGGTTTCTGTCGTTTTGATTCTGGCCGGATCGATTCGACGGGAGGACATCCCACTAAGGATATCTCGCTTGAAGATACTATGTCAGCATTCGTTCTCTCAAGTCGTGAAATACCCTTACAGCATGTTTTAGCTTTTGGTCGCCGTCTCCGGCGAGCTGGGACGTCGTCGAGTCAGACTCCACCATTTAATGAGGTTTCGGTGAGGGGAAGATGCGGTGGGCTCGGAAAATTTGAAGTGGGGCGAGGGAGCAGAGTGGGATAGCTCAGAGTGAGAGGCAGAGTGAAACTGAGGGACGAATGAGCTCTGAGGACCAACCTCAGCTCCAGCTTAGCTTTCAAAATAAAGGGCACGAACGCAGGGTTCCACAAACCTCACCTCCACAATTGTCCGCACAAAACATGCATAAAGTCACAATATCCTTCGATCATGGAATTCCCCGTTCGAAGCAACAATCCCGGTGAGGGATTTACGTTTGAACGGCGGCTCGTGCCTCATTATTCGGCACACAGCCGGTCAATACCAAAAACCCGGAAGACTTCTTTTCGGAGAGAAACATGGGTGCTCTTGTCCAGAGCGGAGGTAATGTCATGGTTCGTGCAAGGGAGGGTCTCATGAGATAGAAACTTCCGATGTTCTATGCACCGCTTTGTTTAGCTTTGTTCGTCTCACGGCGTGAACCCCCTTCGGAGACCTTCTCATAGTAATGCTTTTACCCACTTCAACCAAGTTAGACTTAAGCAGCTTTTGTAGAATATTCTGCCACTTGCATAACCGCTTGTGCAATCGTAAGCACATCCGAACATTTGTGTCCTGCTGCCGTCCTGAACCAACAGCTTCTATTTCGAATCCCCAGCGGAAAGGTGCCCTGCAAGCCCCCAAAGTAGCTCCGAGATTGTAATCGCCCAATCTAGCCAGGCAGTCGCTTTTAATTCCCCGTCCCCGGTTTCTATTGCTTTAAAGAAGGATTTCTTTTCGCTGGGCAGGCTGTTCCTTCCACGGCCCTTCCGAATTGAGATAAGCCACAGGCTCGCGTGACGCCAATCATCTCCCCTCCTATGGATTTTGCAGTCGCCGAAGCGAGGAGCGAGGAGGGTGGCCCTCTCGCCCCTCACCGCGATGACAGGTTCAAAGCTGTGGATGCGCCATTGTACCAATAGATCGTCCCAGTACCCTTTTAAATCCGTTCGATAAACCCCAGTGTTCGTGTTCAAGTCCTTCGCGGGGAGCCAACGCAAGGCTACCGTCCACGCGAACGGCACGCTTCCGAAGACGATCCGATTGACCGACGAAGGTTCCTTTGGATTCGTTGCCAATCCATCCGGAGCAAGGTAGGACGGAGGTCGCCGCCGAAGCAAGGCATCGAAGTCGAAAACTTGCAGTAAAATGAGCGGATGCCATATTTAGATTAATTAGGGAGTCAAATTCGACCAGGAGCCCGCTGTTCCCCGGGATGGATATGGAGAGGAAATGTTACAGGGAGTCCTCCGAATGGTGAAGATCAGATCGACGGTGAACCTTAATGCATACTGGTCGACATAAATCCGATATCTGCGGGTCAACGATCTGAGAAGTAGGTCATGTAACAGGGTTTCATCATTCACATTACCAGTGTACCGGACGACGTATGTGTCCGGAGCTGGGGTAAGGCGACTGAGACGAGCACAACGCGTCCAATGAAATTCATATTATCCGACCCCGTTCTCGACGATGAACTGGCCAAACATCCGATCACAAACTAGATCTACGACTGCCTCCGCTGTTTGCGCCATGCTTTCGCCAACTCTTCCTCCCCTGAAGCAGTTCTACGATGTCGCCTACGAGCTTCCCGAAACCCGGTTCCGTCCAAGAAAACCTCCAGCCTCGAGCTCGAAAATCGCCAAGCTGGGACGAATGAACCAACGTGGAGGATGATGGCATTCAGGTTTGCAGGGAGAAACTGCTCCTCGGTGGTAAGCATCATCGGCTTCTTTGAATGCGAGCTCCGCAATGGGATCTATCGAAACCGCTGCTGCAACCTGACTCCCGAAACTTCCAGGTTCTGGAAACGGAATTTGGGATAACCATCTCCCGCAACGAGATCTTCCCCTCAACCTCGGATTCTCTGCACCCTCCTAACGCCGCCTTCAACCCCCCACACGCGATCGCTCCCTTGGAACAGACCTTCATCAAGTCGAGCCGCTGCCCCCGTCGTCCGGCAGGACGAGCGAAATGCTTGCCAGTCAGCAACTGGCGCCGATACGGAGTTATCTTGAAAGGTCGTCCAGCAGAATCGACAGGTGGCAGGCCGATGTGGAGATGGATCGTTGGTGAGGGTGGTTAAGGAGATGGGGCTAAAGCGGATGTGATAGTTTGGCAGAGCGTCTGCTCGGACGAAGCCGCTGCTGAACCTGGATCAACCAAGCGTCAGCACCAAGTCAAGTGATAGGCGGTATTGACAGAACCGATCCTACTCACCACTTTCGTAAGATCGAAGCTGAGCAGTTGGCCCACAGCATCGGTCGCGAGGGAAGGGAAGCTCGACGAAAGGTTCCCCGGACTGTTGCCGGATCGCAGAGAGCAAGAACAGTCCAGCTAGTCCTAGCATTTGTTACCTGATAGTACACTTGATGCCGGGAAACCAACTTTGGTTGCATTATTAGCTCTGGTGTTTGCTGGAGAGTACCGGAAAGCCACAAAGGTGAGATGGTCCGATGAAGGGTGAAGGGAGAGGTGGAAGTCGAAATCTTGGCTAAGCGAACTTAAAGTGGACTCAGACCTTACTCGTTCCCTGTCCTCCGTTCTGCCTCATCGTTTTAGCGTGAAGCTTCTCCCCTTCCCCAATTCCCTTCGACCGGTTTCCCGAACCCGGACCCTCCTGGCGTCATATGCGATCATGAGCTCAAGTCGTCTGGCTTTTGATGGGTACTTTTGGCGTGGCTTTTGGAGCTCCCGGGAATTTGGGCTTTTTCCTTCTGTCGAACCGTGGTGGGACGCAAAACTTAGCAACGAGAGCAATGGACCTTGTTTCACGCCCACAAGGACTCACCGGATAATGGTCCTTCTTTCTCCCAATCGATACAACGTTTCCTGACCGACGACGGAGTGACCTCATCCTTTCCGCGGTGTAGTTGTGAGGCCGTCAATCGTGAGTTAGGTAGGCCCTCCCTCCAGATGCCAGCTGGCGAACTCGGCGACGAACCCCACACCGATCAAATACGTTGGTATCAACGCTTGGAACAGGGGGGACAGTCCCCGTTACCGTCCGCAACGAGATCTTCCCCTCAACCTCAGATTTCTCCGCCCACTCCTAACGCCACCTTCAACCCCCCATACCCGATCGCTCCCTTGGAACAGACCTTCCTCGAGTCGAGCCGCTACCCCCGCCGTCCGGTAGGAAGAGCGAAATGCTTGCCGGTCGGCGACTGGCGCCGATACGTAGTTATCTTGAACCGTCGTCCCAGCATAATCGACAGGTGGCAGGCCGATGTTGAGATGGTTTGTTGATGAGAGTGGTCAAGACGACGGGCGAACGAGGATGTTATGGTTTGGGCAGAGCGGCTGCTCTGACGTGGCCGGTTTCCGAACCTGGATTAATAATGTGTCGGCATAGAGTCAAGTGATAGGTGGTATGCATTACACACCGGTGCCTAGGATCGAACACGAAAGCGCAGGTCACAGCATGGGTCGCAAAGGAAGCGAGGTTCGGCGAAAGGTTTCCCAGAGTCCGGCCGAATTGCGGAGAGGAAGAACAGTCAGCGAGTTCCAGCATTCGTGAACTTGGTAGTATGTTTGATGCTAGGGAACCAATGTTGTTGCGCTGCTAGATCGCATCCCCTGTCGGCGAGTACTGGACGGCTATAAGGCGATATCATCAAACGAAGTTTTAAGAGAAGGACGAGGACATCGGAATCTTTACCTGGCGGCCTCAAGATGGTCTTCGACCTTATACGTTCTCTTTCTACCTCGTCGTCGTCACCGTTCCTCTCCTCCCAATTCCCTTCGAGAAGCTCCTGAACCCAAGTCCTCTTGATATTATGCAGCCACAACCTCAAGTCGCCTTGCTTCAGAGGTTAACTTCTGGCTCCGCTTGTCGGCGAGATTTGCCAAGACGCTACGCTTGGAGGAGAATGTAGATGCTTGTGCTAGAAAATTGGGAGCAACCTTCCTTGGTCGAGATTACAGAAACATCCGCGAGCCGTCTCGTCACTGAAAGCCGTCACGGTTGACGAGAAGTTCAGTGCTGAGGAAGAATGGACCACCAGAACCATCCACCACCCGAGAGAGGCCGCAAAATAGTCCTGGAAGTTCAATCAGCATTCAGTCCGCGCGACTCGATGGTGGAGGGGCCCGACGAATCGAGAACCCTGGTTGCCGTCGACAGCGCGGACAGCGAACACGCACGGAGTAGTCGATCGTACTAATTTCTTACATAGTTCAAGAGAACTAAAAGCCGCGGTGTAAATTGTCAGCAAGTCTTCGGTGCAAAGAAATTCAACGTGATACATCCACCTACCTGGATGCCGCACCGCCGCGGCCATCGACGATAGCGACGTAGTAACTACAATCTCTCCGTGAGATGCGCCGACTGGCGAGATGAAGAATCGGCAAAGTTAACCATGGCCGTCTCCATTTGCCCGTTTCACTGGTTACATCTACGCGTGCGTCGCTGAAAGGCTGTAGCGTGTGTAGCTTGAAGGCTGCTCCTGCACGGTGGTGCGGGTGCGATGTGAACTGGGTGGGGAGAGCTGAGCTTTTGTCTCTAGAAACTGAGACAGAGGGTGTTTGATTCAGGACGCATCAGAGACTGCAGTCGGGCAAAAGGGTGATGGGGGCGAATGTAATAAGGAAGAGGCTCCGTATAAGCAGGGAAGGAACACTATCCTTGGGGAGCAGTTGACATTGAGATTCAGGGTCCACGAAGAGGAGCAAACAACGCCTCCAGTTGGAACACCACATGCCAATATTCAAGTTGTCCCCTGACGCTGAAGACGTGTTGTGTTCATTTTATGTGACGAGTGCGATTACGTCACTCCACATCCGATTTGAACTCAAAGGGAAGGAAAGAAATCGAAGGGACCATAACCCCACGGATTGACGAGTCTCGCTCGGAGTTGGGAAGGTTCCCCTGATCGTCAGCATTCGACCAATCACCTTGAGCCCCCGTCACAGCCCCATTGAAGGTCGAACTCCAACCGGTCCAAGTCGACCGCGACAAAGATCCGAGTCCCTGTGACCAGCACCCCAGCGCGCTGCGATGTCCGCTGAGCCGCGAGAAGGCCGCCGCACACTGACATCTGAGTTCGAGTACAAGGATGCCAAATTCTCAACGGATCGAGGACCGTGCACAGTATATATTTGGGTCGGCAATTGATACCTGCATAATGGCGTCTGAGAGAACATTCCAGGAAAGGAATCTTGGTGGTTCCAATTCTTGACCTCTGCGGTGACTAGCTTCGAGTGGACATAGGAAAGAATCGTTGCGGAGGGTAGTCGAGATGTCAAAAGCGGCTGGAAAAGTGGCAGGCAGGTGGAGGAATATAACCCCATCAACGGAGTAACTCTTTCGACGATAAGTTACACGGAGCCAGTATGACAGTACTGAAATTGAGTCAAGTAGGTACGATATCTCAATATTTTATATGACGCGTGGATCCCTAGGACCAGCTGCGAAAGGCAATCATCCCCAGCTTTGCGAAGCACTCTGGAGGGGATGGCATGACACCCCACAAATGTCTTCCACAAAGGGTTGTTCGGATCTTAGTTATGGAATGAGCAGCGTCCACCACCTGAGGGACTACGTTTGAGTGCAGAGGCTATCGTTCCAGCAGGCTCGCACCCTTACTTGAGAGGTGTTGGACGTCGCCCGGCTAGGACCCTTGGACGAAGGTCGAAAAGAAGAAGTGTCATTTGGCGAAGAGAAGACGAGGGTACGCGTGCTGCGAAAACGATGGATCTACAAGACATAACGGCAACATATGAGGGGAGGCGTTTGCAATATGTACAATGGGTGACATGGGACGTGATCGGAAGGGATGTTGAGGAATACGGAGATCGTCTGGAAAACGAGAGGCATTAACCACGTGAAAAGGGGTATAACCTATGGACCCATGAATACCTACCTCATCAAGGCGGTGGGTCGCCGTGACTGGAAAAGACCCGCTTATAACATCGATCCGCTTGGTTGCTCCTGAGCTTGGAGAATTTCCCAGACGTCGGCACACATCTCACTCATCGGCCACCCCATTTGCGCGTACATTTCGCGAGCCTCCACACAAGCAGCTTTCGCATCGACAAATTTGCCTTGCAAAGCTTTTGCCCCCATCAATCCATCCAACGCCTTGGCTTCACCCTCCACGTCTCCAATGCTAGCGTATGCAACACGCGCGTCGGCGAAGCACTCCTCCGCCTCGTCGTGTCGATCCTGGAGGACGTACATCCTCCCAAGACTGAGCGACGCGGTAGCTTCACTGCGAACGTCGTTCATGTTTGAGAAGATAGCTTGAACAAGGCGGTAACACTCCTCAGCTTCGTCGTACGTGCCCTGAGCAAAGTGGATATCGCCGAGCCGGTCCAATGTCGCAGCGCGAGATGCATCACGGCCGATTCGGGCATATATAACTTCAGCTTGAATGAGCGCATCCTTTTCTTCCTCCACCCTTGATTGAGATTCGAAAATCCGTGCCAAGAGCGACAAAGCGACTGCTTGACCGTTTTCGTTGCCAATGCTGATCCGAATAGCAAGGGCTTCGATGACTGCCTCCTCTGCCTCAGGATATCTGCGCTGAGTATGATGATCTCGCCCGAGGGCTAGGAGTGTTTGGGCTTTGCTGTCACCATCCTCAGCATCCTCATAAGAAGCGGCTGCTAGGCGGTAGGACGCCTCCGCATCGGCGTATCTGCACTGGTCACTATAAAGCATTCCGAGGAGGCGTAACGCGTTCCCGGAGCCCTGGATGTCTCCGATTCGAGAGTAGAGGTTGTGGGCGTGGTTGAAAGCCTTTTCAGCCTCGCTAGTCCTCGACTGATTGCGATAGGTATCGCCTAAGCCGAGTAACGCGTTTGCAGTGCCGTTGTCGTTGCCGATGCGGGAGTGAATCTCGTGCGCTTCCGTGAAAGCCTTCTCCGCCTCCTGACTCCTCGACTGAGCGTGATAGATTTCTCCCAGGCCGTCCAACGCGTTGGCGGTACCAATGTCATCCCCGATGCGAGAGTGGATGTCGTGCGCTTCCGTGAAAGCCTTCTCCGCCTCCTGATTCCTCGACTGAGCGCGATAGGTATTGCCTAAGCCGATTAACGCGTTTGCAGTACCGTTGTCGTTGCCGATGCGAGAGTGGATGTCGTGCGCTTCCGTGAAAGCCTTCTCCGCCTCCTGATTCCTCGACTGAGCGCGATAGGTATTGCCTAAGCCGATTAACGCGTTTGCAGTACCGTTGTCGTTGCCGATGCGAGAGTGGATGTCGTGCGCTTCCGTGAAAGCCTTCTCCGCCTCCTGAGTCCTCGACTGAGCGCGATAGGTATTGCCTAAGCCGACTAACGCGTTTGCAGTACCGTTGTCGTTGCCGATGCGTGAGTGGATCTCGTGCGCTTCTGTGAAAGCCTTCTCCGCCTCCTCATTCCTCGACTGAGCGCGATAGATTTGTCCCAGGCCCTGCAACGCGTTTGCGGTACCGATGTCATTCCCGATGCGAGAGCAGATGTCGTGCGCTTCCGTGAAAGCCTTCTCCGCTTCCTGATTCCTCGACTGAGCGCGATAGGTATTGCCTAAGCCGAGTAACGCGTTTGCAGTGCCGTTGTCGTTGCCGATGCGGGAGTGGATCTCGTGCGCTTCTGTGAAAGCTTTCTCCGCCTCCTGATTCCTCGACTGAGCGCGATAGATTTGTCCCAGGCCGCCTAACGCGTTTGCGGAACCCAGGTCATTCCCGAGGCGAGAGTGGATATCGTGCGCTTCCGTGAAAGCCTTCTCCGCCTCCTGATTCCTCGACTGAGCGCGATAGGTATTGCCTAAGCCGACTAACGCGTTTGCAGTACCGTTGTCGTTGCCGATGCGAGAGTGGATCTCGTGCGCTTCTGTGAAAGCCTTCTCCGCCTCCTCATTCCTCGACTGAGCGCGATAGATTTGTCCCAGGCCCTGCAACGCGTTTGCGGTACCGATGTCATTCCCGATGCGAGAGCAGATGTCGTGCGCTTCCGTGAAAGCCTTCTCCGCTTCCTGATTCCTCGACTGAGCGCGATAGGTATTGCCTAAGCCGAGTAACGCGTTTGCAGTGCCGTTGTCGTTGCCGATGCGGGAGTGGATCTCGTGCGCTTCTGTGAAAGCTTTCTCCGCCTCCTGATTCCTCGACTGAGCGCGATAGATTTGTCCCAGGCCGCCTAACGCGTTTGCGGAACCCAGGTCATTCCCGAGGCGAGAGTGGATATCGTGCGCTTCCGTGAAAGCCTTCTCCGCCTCCTGATTCCTCGACTGAGCGCGATAGGTATTGCCTAAGCCGACTAACGCGTTTGCAGTACCGTTGTCGTTGCCGATGCGGGAGTGGATCTCGTGCGCTTCTGTGAAAGCCTTCTCCGCCTCCTGATTCCTCGACTGAGCGTGATACATTTCTCCCAGGCCGTGCAACGCGTTTGCGGTACCCATGCCATTCCCGATGCGAGAGTGGATGTTGTGCGCTTCCGTGAAAGCCTTCTCCGCCTCCTGATTCCTCGACTGAGCGTGATAGATTTCTCCCAAGCCGTGCAAAGCGTTTGCGGTACCCATGCCATTCCCGATGCGAGAGTGGATGTCGTGCGCTTCCATGAAAGCCTTCTCCGCCTCCTGATATCTCGACTGAGCGTGATAAATATCCCCCAGGCTCTGCAACCCGTTTGCGGTACCGATGTCATTCCCGATGCGAGAGTGGATGTCGTACGCTTCCGTGAGAGCCATCTCCGCCTCCTGATTCCTCGACTGAACGCGATAAATATTCCCCAGGCCGACCAACGCGTTTGCGGTACCGATGTCATTCCCGATGCGAGAGTGGATGTCGTGCGCTTCCGTGAAAGCCTTCTCCGCCTCCTGATACTTCGACTGAGCGCGATGGATTTCTCCCAGGCCCTCCAACGCGTTTGCGGTACCCGTGCCATTCCCGATGCGAGAGTGGATGTCGTACGCTTCCGTGAAAGCCTTCTCCGCCTCCTGATTCCTCGACTGAGTGCGATAAATGTTCCCCAGGCTGTTCAACGCGTTCGCCATCGTGAAACTATCTTTCGTTCGACTCGCAACGTCAAGGGCTGGCCGGAAGTGAGACTCGGCCATCGCTACATCGTCTTGAAGGTTGTATGTTCTCCCGAGCTCGAGGAGCAGGCTCGCAGACCGAACTTTCTGACCACCGTTGGAATGACCCGAAGGAGTCTCGGAAGGCTTGAAAAGATTCATTTCAGAATCGATCAACCCACTCGGTACCAAAGCGCTCACCATCATGTAAACGCTTCGCTGAAAGGTGGAAGCCTGGATCCTTTTCGCAGGATCCGAGAGCCAACAATCCGTCATCAGACTGCAGAGCTTGAGAACCTCGGACAGGTCGGCTTCCTTCCGAATCTCGGGCAATTTTCCCTTAATGGCATGTACTATAATGACGGACTCAACATTGAGATCGTTAAAGGGGATCTTCCCAGTTACAACCTGACGGTTCGCCACAGTTGTCAGTTCACGGAAGGTAGCAAGAAGCTGAACCGTACACGACTCACTTCCCAGGCAACCCACGCCAAAGCCCACATGTCGCTGGGTAAATCCTGGGTCCCGTTATTCAGCACCTCGGGAGCTGTCCACCGTAGAGAGAACTTCGGCCCAGTCAAGGTCAGCTCCAAAGTGGAAGGGTTGAGCTGGACCTTTGGGGATATCGACTCTGCGGCTGTGTCCCCAAAGGCCGCAGCCCAGGCCGACCCATCGTCCATTTTCGCTGGTGCGAGGTCTCGTCTAATACGGGCCGACCCAAAGTCGGTGATAACCGCATGGTAGGAGGAGTTGACAAGGATGTTAAACTGAAGAACAATCACGTTAGGTCGAAGTCTCTGAGAAAAGGACTCAAAGAACTCACGGATTTGAGGTCACCGTGACAAATCGGGGGTTGTCGGCTATGCAAGTACTCCAATCCCTTCGCTGTATCTTGAATCTGCAGATACCACAAACTCAGTGACTAAAATATTCCGTAACATTGTAGATCGCACTCACCAGAGATATACGTTCTGGAATATCCCACTCCCCCGACTGCAAAAATTCTCGAATGTTGCCATTCCCTTCCCAGGGCAAAATCATCCAAGCGTCTCCTTTCTGCATGTCTTCGAAGAATCCGACGAGCATAATAATATTCGGGTGTGAAAGTGATTCCATTAGACTGAGTTCGTTGACGAAAGACTAAGAACGAGCAGTTAGACCAATGAACACAGTCGACGCAGCCGACGATACCTTGAAAAACTTTGCAGACTCGTCCACATCCTCCCTGTTCCATTCAAGCTTCTTCACAGCCACTTTCGTGTCGGGTTCCCCTTCTTTTGTTGTTTCGGGGGGACTAAGTGTTCCAATGACGACAACGCCTTGGCCGCCTTTTATGCCAGGTTGGGTTTCTGTCGTTTTGATTCTGGCGGGATCGATTCGACGGGAAGACATTCCTCTAAGGATCTCTCGCTTGAAGATACTATTTCAATAACTGTTCTCTCAAGTGGTGAAATAGCCTTACAGCATTTTTTAGCTTTTGGTCGGCGTCTCCCATGAGCTGGGACCCCGTCGAGTCGGACTCCCCCATTCAATGAGGTTTGGTTGAGGGGAAGTTGTGGAGGCTCAGAAATTTGAAGTGGGGTGAGGGAGCAGAGTGGGATAGCTGAGAGTGCGAGGCAGAGTGTTACCGAGGGACAAATGAGCTCTGAGGGCCAACCTCAGCTCCAGCTTCGCTTTTAAAATAAAGGGCACGAGCGCAGGGTATCCACAAACCTCACCTCCACAAGTGTCCGCACAAAACACGCATAAAATCACAATAATATGCCTCGATCATGGAATTCCACGTTCGATCGGTGAGGGATTTACTCCGGAATCGGTTTGAACGGCCGTTTGTGCCTCATTAGGCATACAGCCTGTCAATACCAAAAACCCGGGAGGCTTCTTTTCTGAGAGGAATATGAGTGCTTCTTGTCCAGAGCGGAGGTAATATCATGGTTCGTGCAAGGGAGGGTCTCCATGAGATAGAAAACTTCGATGTTCGTTTTCGAGTGGGTGCACTGGTTCAAGTTTGTTCGGCGTTGCTCTCTCACAGGAGGGACCTTAGAGACCTTTCCAAAGCGGTACTTCCATCCACTTTACTTGAGCTACGTTGAACTAAGTATTTCAAATATTTTCGGTACTCGCTTAGCCGCTCGGGCAATTGTCAGCCCATCCGAATGTGCAAGTCCTGCTGTCTTATCGGATCAGGAGTTTCTATCTCGAATCCTCGGCGCAAGATGCACTGCAACCCCCTAAAGTGGCCACGAAGCCATAATCGCGTGATCCTAGTGGAGAGCCATTTTAATCCCCGGTTCCCTGATCGTTTAGCTTCAAAGGATATTTCCGAGCTCCGTTCAAACGTTAGTGGCTTCTCCGTCCTGATCCTCAATGACAGGATACGCTACCATCGCAGTGCGCCATTAACATTCGCTGGGTGTGGAAAGTCAACCACATTCACGATTAGAACCACGACGTTTCGTTCGACTGGCTAATGTAAATTTTCGGGCGACGTGCCCTAGTTAGTGAGAGATGGGCGGCCAGATGGGCTCAGGAGCGTGGCCTCTGGTGCAGCTAGAACTATGTATCCTGGAAAAAAAACGGTCCATCGTGTTCGGGGTTTCGACGTCCACTGCTGCTCCAATGACATAAGGTGGTTAAGAACCAGCTCTGAAGTGCATTTCGATGGGTCGATGATGGTGGTTGTTGTTCACGGAAGGAAGTGGTAGACCTTTGGGTGACCCGCGGCAATAAATGACTCTCTATTCGGGGTAAGCATGCCAAGACAGTTCCCGGTTACGAAGTGAAAAAGAAATATCTACACACGATATCGCCGCTCATAACGTAATAGGAAAGGTGTCCACTTGACGAGTCTCAATGACTGATTCCAACTCCGCTCCACCGCCAACGCGACCAACTTCCACTAAAAGGCAGCACATTCGGCAGCACGGAGATCGGTGCCGTTTGGTATGAACCTCGAGGGCTAAGAGCACCAAGAGCAATGAATCACACTGGAACCTTCCATGCACACGTCCACAAACCCAATCGCCATTCCTCCTATCTGCTCGACTCCGCCCTACAATCTAGCCTAAAGCCGTAGATGCTCCTGCTTGCTCTACCATTCTACACCACATGTTTGACTCATCCTTCGATTCTCCATCGGTAGCTGAGTTGGGCATGCATGACCCGCTTTGGTTTATAGACGTGCAGGTCTTACGAGTTACTGTAAACCCCAATGTTCGTCTTCACGCCCTTCGCGGGGAGCCAAAGCGAGGCTACCCTCCTGCGCAACTGAATGCCTCCAAAAACATTCCCATTAGCGGGCGAAAGTCCCTTCGGGTGATTCGTTCGGAGCAGGGTGGAGCGGACATTGGCGCCGGAGTCCGGCGATGAGGTCAAAAACCTTGCAGTAAGCCGAGCGGATGTGATATTTCGATAGAATCGGAGAGTCAGACTCGACTAGGAGACCGCTACACCGTAGGATTGCTTGGAGTGAGGATGTTGAAAGCGAACCCTCCGAGGGATGGAGATCAGATTGACGGCGAACAGGAGTATACACTGGTCACTATAAATCCTAGAGTAGCAAGTCAACGATCTGGTGACTACAAGAATTCATGCAACAAGGATTCATCATTCACATTACCGGTGTCTGGACGACGTGAGTATTCGTAATTGGAGTGAGGCGTTCAACCGCGAAAAGGCCCATAACCTTCCAAAGGAATCCATATATCCGACGTTCTTGATCGTGCGCGGACCAAACATCTCCCAAACTGGATCCACAACCACCTCCGCCGTTCGCACTATGCTGCCGCCAATTCTTCCTCGACCCGAGCAGTTCTACACCCTTGTCCCAACCGGCAGAAGCGGGTCCCTTCGTGCGGCATGCTACGTTAATATTCCACCGAAGGTATGGCTCCAGCTGTTGATTCTTCGATAGCACCGGAAGGCGCAATGCGCAGAATCCTTTCTCCGTTGAGCGGGGAGGCGAAGCAGTAAAATCCATCTACGGATCTAGGGAGCCGACCTGACTGCCCTGTGGACGATTTGCAATAGCCCCACCGATCGACAAAGAAGTGGCACGGGGGTTTGGTCGAATGGGATTGTTCGTCTACAAGCTTCCACGGAACCCAGCTTCCATCCGAGAGAGAACCCCCCCAGCCCTCGAGCTTCGAGAATCGCCCAAGCTGAGATGGGATAAACCACGTGGAGGATTATAGGCTTTCGGGTTGCGGGAAGAATGCTCCTCCGCCGTAATCTTCGTGATCTTCTTTTTGGACGCGAGCTCCGCATGGAATCCATCGAAAGCGCTGCGGCCTGATTCCTGAAACTTCCAAAGTCGGGAAACGGATTTAGACCGTCCGCTACGAGATCTTGCTCTCAACCTCAGGTCCGCTATGCCCTCCTAACACCGCCACCAACAGCCCTACGTGATCGTCCTGTAGAATGCAACGCCGTGAAGGACACATCCGCTGCATTCTACGTGACCGTGAAGAAAGGAAAGCAGCATTGTGACGATATGCCATGAACGGAAGGCGGGCAGAATGTCGGATTGTGGATGGCATATATTGAACACCCTTCTCTACAGCCTAGCATTTCGTCCAGAAATTTGTTCAAGCGATGCACATTTGCGCCAAATACGGCTTGGCATATGAACAAGGACCGGCACTGCGGTGGCCCAAGAACCCGCCCCCACGTCCAAGTAATATCACTGTATTTCTGCCTCGATTGCACCCGATCAGTTACCGTCAGGCGTCCGCCCCTGGATGCCGGAAGAATCCATCACTGCAATATGTCGCAAATGCCTTCTAACAGAAGGGCGATTTCTGCAGCATCACACCGCAATTTCTCCCAGCGAAATGTTCGGCATCCGAACGACGGAATGCTGTACATACATTATAAGTTGACTGTCGCTGACGTGCGCGCGAACGGATTGGGCTTTCCAGCACACCCTGCAGCGTAGCATTCCAATCCAATTGCGATCTTATTGGCGTGGTGAAGCGTCCCTTGCATTTCGTGCAAATTGCACATTAGCTTTTGGACAATCGTCAATAAGGTTCCATGATCCTGACAAACCCTCTTTCGCTTTTTAAATTTCCTTTTTTGATAAGGAGTAGAAGAGACTGAGAGAGATGATGAATTCTGAGCGAGAAGGGGAGTGTCGGGTACTCTGCATTCTGGGGCGCAGTGCACCAAGGCATTCAATGCGAAGAGGCGGCGTGCCCAGACCGCTGCATTCGTGCAGAATGCAGGTTAGCTTTCCACAACAGGAGCATACATTCTCAGCTGCATTCTCTCTTCATTTGCTGCGGTCGTCAGGCGCAATCGCCATGTGGACAAACATGCAGCACCGCATTTTGCACGAAATGCTCGCTAGGATAAAGATTCTCGACAACAACCGTTGCTTCTCCAAACGCCACACTACCCCTCTTTCCGCTCACCATCGGCCCGCGGCAATCATCTCCTCGGTTTTGGCACGGGTTTTATCTGCTCGTCTTGCCATATCTCGCCACATTCTCCGCTTTCGCTCCAACCAACTCCGATACCCCGTCCCAGAATCTGTTGTATCGTGACAATCTTTCAACTCCTTTTCTTTCCAGAAAAAATAGGCCACAATGCGTCGAGCCTCCTCGCGCAAAAGTTTCTCCTCCTCTATCCATCGTTGAAGGAGCGCTTTGGAGATAAGCCACTCCACTCGCATAGCTAGTGAATTGTCCATTAACACCGCGCAAACGGCAATCCGTCGATGTTTGAATTAAAATAATTTTACCCACCTTGATAGTTGAATTTTTTGATCTTCTCGGCAACCACATCCTCGCTATCCTCCTTGGAGACCAGACCAGGCCCAAACCCTTTCCAAATCCACGGCACTGCAACAAAACTCTTCCCAATGGTGGGTCGCTTTTCGCCGCGCTTGTATTGTATATCTTGTTCTGTCCAGGTGGTAATAATATCAAGGTCCTTAGCAGAAAGTTCTTTCAAGTCCCCGGCCTCTGTGCCAATCCCAAATTGCGTGTCCAGATCTTTGAGAGCTGAATAGTGGCGCCGATAGCGATTAGCAATCTGGTCGATCCGCACTTGGGCCTGTTTCACGCGCCCTTGCTTTCTAGTCAAAACTGCAACCCCGGAATCGCCGGATTTTCCCATTTGCCTGCCATCGCGGATAAGGAAGGCCTTTACTCCGAGCGCGTTTCTGAGATGGACGATTTCCTCCTGAGCGAGAGGGATGCGGAGGGATGCTTCTAATTCGGCCAGCCGGTTGAGCTTCAACCGCGATCGTTCATCGGTTGTAAAGTCAGATGGGAAATAGAGCGATGCCGTGTGCAACAATCGGGGTGACGGAAGGGTGAGATCAAGATCGACGAGGAGGGGTGCATGGACTGGCAGCTCGGCGTAGTGCCGACTAAGTGCCGACTTGAATTTACTCTCAGCTGATATCCAGTCCGCAACAGCCTCTTTATTGCCCCCGTCACTGGCGAGCTTCGCTTTTTCTTCTAAACGTGCCCTAAGCCCAAGGGATCAGAGTGAGGCCATGAAACGTAACGAGAGGGCACTACCTTTGGGTTTCCAGGTCAATCGCTGCGGACAATAAGAGGGAAGGGGAAGATGCTGAGTCCGCCAAGTCACTATTGGCGGATTCGACTTGGGTCCCAGTCTCCTTTGCATACAAGCGTCGTAGTGTTTCAGCCCTTGAAGGCGCTAAACCATAAGGCTTTCCAGAAACGGAACACGGGGGACAGGTGTGGTACTAACGTTTAAGATCCGAGTAATTGCTGCAGAACTTCTCGATTTCAGGATGATCTTGATCCCAATCTTGAAATTCCTTAAGGCGAACTGGACCAAGAGATTCTTCAAGTTCCGATAGGTCAGCTTGCCGTTCTTGAATCTGCTTCCGTGCTCGGATTGTCTCGCGTTGAAGTCGCATGTCTGGACATTTGTTGTAAGTGAATCACCTGGATCTGCGACCCATACTAAGGTTTCAATATACTTACCATCATTGCAAAGCATTTTCCAATTACGATTGCTGAAAAATACGTGCAGCGTATCCTTCCGGTGTCCCGGAGTCATTTCCCGTGTGATGTATTTTGCTCGTCCGAGGTCAGCCCAGGCTTGCTCAATACGCTCACCGTGGGTCCGACCCACATTCGGCATGAAATCCAGAGAGTATTTTGGAAAACATCCCGCCCCATGGGCTCCGATGTGGAACTTTGGGATGCCCCCCAACACGTAGAGCTCTAAATCGGAGAATGATGGTGCACCCCCAGCTTCGAGTCTCTTTTCCAGGTTAATGGAGTATTTGCACCAGATATCGTATGTCAAAAAAGCAGTGTTAAGGCCTTGAGCTGCTTTTAAAACGGAAATAACGCAGCAATCTGTGTTGGAGTACCTTCATGCACACAAACAAAATTGATGTCAGCGGATGGAGCAGCAATAGCACATGTATCAATAAAAATGTTCGCACTTCTCTCCCACCTCAAGATCCATTATGGCGTTTGGACGTGAAAAATTGTGTCGCCCGCAGGATCCGAGAATAACCCCTCGGGCTAGCTTATTTGCGGCCTTCGCACTTTTCGAGGCATTGCCTGCACGAATGTGATGGCAAGGCGTATTCTAATTTAAGAGAGGTCAGTATTCTGCCTGAAATGCAAAGCAGAATAACAAGGGGAAAGGGGCGAATACCCTGACGAGGTCAATTCCGGGTTAGAATGCAGCCAAACAATGCAGTCAAATGCGGCAAGCAGGGTTAGATCTCCAGCAGCAATCAGGGCAGAATACAGCCAGCCCATGCCGCCGGCTCAATTCGCCGCAATGCCACGCAGCATCATGCGATAAATGCAGGCAAACGGCGCACGCAAAATGGACGGGAGTTCTAATGACGAAGCATTCAGCGTCGATGGCATGGCCCAGTTGGCCATCCCTTTCAAGTTTAACACTGATCCATGCATGAATGGGAGGTGCGAGCGAATATTTTTCTGACCTGACTGTCTCTTCCAGCATCCACTCGCGTGTGACTTTCAGTCAACGCCGCCAAGTAACTCGCCCCCTCCTGCTCCACGACCCAGTAGCCCGCATCGCCGATAATCGATGGATCGACAGTCTCCGGTACGCCTTTATTGTTCAGTTGTAAGCTGAAGTTGCCATCAAACGATTCAAAAACCCGGAAGAGAAGGTCTCTATGAATTGTTTTTAGAGAATAATTTAGAGAATAACAGAGAGTAAAATCACGTCTAGACTCACGCATCAGGGTCGCTCTTCCAATCCTCAGGAATGTTGACCCCAGGGATTGGGCAGAATCCACACTTCACGGTTGCCTCGCCAGCTTTGAGGTCTGTACCGGTTTTACTGTTTGCCCTCATGAGGGTCTTAATGACTTTCCATTCTCGGGTGCAGGATAAAAACTGGGAGTAACATTTCTGGTAGAGGTGGGTCAGACTTCGCTCTGATGGTAGCCGATCATACTCGAGAGCTGTGACATTACCTTCAGTGCCCGCGTGTTGACATTGTCGGTCTGCAGTGCGAGCATATCATAGTAGCTTGCAGCACTACAGCACATTTCCAACTGCGATAGTAGGAAGTGTTTCATTAATCGGAATGAAAATGCTGTCTGTGGAATGTCGTCGGACGATGGGTACAGGTGAACGGCCAATAACTGGTCAGCTTGGTTATGATAGAGTTCTGAGCATTGACAGAAAAGCGTTGGGATTTCATGCTGGCCATTGATGTCAAAGATCTGCAGAGTCCGAATACCGTTGTGTGGTGCTCGCGGACATTGAAATCCATTGTGACCCAGATATAGAACGAACCCGAGAGTGGAGAGCGATGTAAACCCCCATGCCCCGCGACCTTCCTCTACAGACCAGAATCGGAGGCGGTGAAATGGCATGTAACGATGGACATCAGTGATACAGGATGCACAGAGCATTGGGGCGTGAGTACAGTCGGAACATTGGTACGTTTCTTTGATGCCAAGGCACGTGGAACATTTTCGGGCTCGATCTGCTAATCCTTCTTCGAGTGCATAGAGCTTGAGAAGGACGCAATGGGATCGAGTCCGGAGCTTCTCCCGACGCCACTTTGCTCCCTTCTTCGAGAAGCGAGGCTCCTGGGAATGCATATCGCCGGAAGGCGTTGTTTCGTCCTCGGATTCGTCACCGGGCTAATGACAACAGACCTTGAGGGCATTAGCCCTATTATAAGAACACGGGATCTTTTCACTCGCCTGGAGGCAGGAAGGTGTACCTTCCACCAGGACAAAGTCTTCTTCAAAATCTTCCTGGGTTGCTGAGACAGTCATGGTGTTAGAGCTATCCGAAGGTGGGGCAATTGAGTCAGGCGGTAAACCGGTGGTGCCAACCTCATCGCCGATGGCAGGATGGATTCGTTTAAGGGGCACAATTTGGACTGATGACTGGTGGCCGACAGTGGTTGTGATCTGGACTGATTGGGACGGTAAACCTGGCGGCGGGAGATTGCCCGCATCTGATCCGGAGGGAGAATTGGATGCACTGTGTGCATTATTGAGTACATCGCGAGCGATCTTTTTCTTTGCTGCTTTGATTGCCTTTTGCATATCTTCTTGTGTGGTTGCGATGGCTAATGGCTGTGAGTGGAGATAAGACGGAAGCCCTGCGCTGCGGTTTGTGAGGTAATGCTCAGTCTCTAATGGACGCATGGATGCAACACTGTGTAGTAATCTAAAAAGAAGGCTGCAAAGCAAAAGAGACGAGTTTACTAGGACTCTAACACTGCATTTAGGCCGAAATGCGGCTTCGAAGACCTGTATTTGGGAGCGTTACTCCATCGCATTCTGCCCAGAATGCTGCCCTGCCCTCGAGTGCGAGTCGTCTAAGAAGCCCGCATACTCATTGAACCAGTAAGCAGCATTCCAACCCAGTCCTTGCTCGGCATATTAATCATTTGCCTGCGTTCAAGGCCGGCATTGCGTTAGCAGACCACGGCACAGGATTCTTCTGCCCTTGGTGTTGTTCCTGTGTTCGCGTTATTTTTTTTTTTCACCATTACGTCAATCACGGCCAACCCTTCATCTCAGCCCCTCAAGGTCTTAAAAGGACCGCCACGTCAGACAATGCCTTCCCAACTTCACTTGTCCCCCCCCCCCTTCGCGCGTGCCTCCCTATGGCCCTCACGTCCAACAACCCATATCCTCCCTCTCCTCTGATGGAACGGCTCCACGATGTCCTCTTACCCTGGCAAACGTCTAAAAAATCGTGAGTCCTCCTTTTCTTACCATGCAGCTCACCGCAGTGGACTCATGGGGCGGTGGTGCAGTGTGTGGAAGTACAACAGTAGGGTTCCTAATCTCCCAATCATTCAAGTTGACCGCCAGCTTTTTCACGAGCTCACCCCTGGATCCTGGACGAGTGGAGAGACGGTGACGACGTTTTTGGAGTAAGTGGGATCCCCATCTAGCGTGGAATGCCACGACTAACAAGATCCCCTTAGCATCTGGCACTCTCGGGAGTACATATACAACACCTTGAACGCCGAGTCCCTTCGGATATCTAATACCTATCTGTACCCTACGATTCAAAGCACCTTAAAGATCGAGGCAGGGACTGAAGCGCGTCGTCGAGCTCTCGTCAACTCCCTCGTACACTTTCGATACAAGGCAAGCAAGGACCTCGAACGGACTTTGGGGGACTTATTTTCCGCTTACTACTACCTTGCAATACCGCTACACGTGCTAGGTGGACACTGGGCGCTGGCAATTGTTGTCAATGTGAACGGAGTTGCAGAGGCCGGCTGGAACCCATCCCACGACTGTGCGCTGATCTTCCTCCTCGACTCACTTTCTGGAGACGGGGCGGCCAACGCCGTGATGCGTGCAGGGCGAAATATCCGTCAATGGCTTCGGGACGTTTTGCGTGTCCTGTTAGGTCGTGAAAGAGACAACGGTGCCTTTCGCATCATCCACGTCCCTGAGGTACGGTCATGCAGTCCGCGAGGTTTACCCTATACTAATATGTAAATGTGTTCATCAGACCGCCCAGCAGCCTAATGGCTCTGACTGTGGTTTGTACGTTCATCACCATCTTCGCAGCTTCATGGCCGCTTCGAACCCTGAAAGGATCATTCCGCATTACCAGGTAAGCATGGTCTTCATCCTTCAGTCGACAGTGTCTCAATGGCATTTCCTTGTTAATCTCAGTCTAATGAAGGCCTCCTGTCCGAGGAAGACCTCGTGGAGCTTTGGCGGTATCCAACCGCCGTTGACTGTCGATTCAACGTGACGCAGCTGGTCATTTCGGAGCTACGGAACCAGGGGAATATATCTTAATACCACTTTGTTTCTCCCCCTCTTGTGCTTTATATTAATCTCTGTACCTACGTATGCCCATATGATCTCTACGAGTAAGTCCCCTTTAGGGCGGCGTGCACAGAATGAGATTGGACCATGGGTGAGCAAATCCCGAACGTCCAAGACTCATATCTCTCAAAAGCGAGTCCATCGATCCCTTCAACAGCCGGCGACTAGTTCATGGACTAAACGCAGTTGTTCCCGCGGCGGCACGTTCTGCCACAAGTACAGTGATATTCGGGATTATTAGTGCGGAAACTCGGGGCACTGATTCCAGGATGATTTAGCTAACTAATCTACTGGTTGCAGAGTGTCCATGTCAAGGGCAACCGATTCGAGCATATCGAAGAGAAACTTGGCCTGACCAACAGTCAGACCTCGCTTCTGCATATCCTCTACAAACGGTTTGGAATCCCCCATTGAACTCTGATATGCGCGATAGACAAGGACGCGTGACCCAGTGCAGTATTGAAATAGCTCCATGAATCGTGTCGCCCAAAATCCAAACTTGATGCATACTGCACCTTCGCTCGCTTCGTCGATGTCTGTGCAGCCGGATAGATGCAAGGTGTCCTCGGGATCTAATGCGGGTGAAAGGCTTCTGTGCGGAGAGTTAGACGCATGATTCTCCAAGGTTGTAGCTCTCTGGACTAAACGGAGTTTGAGCCCTCAATCATAAGATGCCAAGCGATCGAAAATAAATTGTCTAAAGACTTACGTTCCTCAGATGTCCTTTCGTTGTTGTCCCCAAGTGACCTTCCTTTTCCAGCCGATTCGGTTTGTACTTGACCGTCTTAAAATTACAATATTTAAATACGGTACATTGACCGAAGATCGAGACAAGATTTCTCACAAGAACTATTAGTACTGTTGGGATGATCTAACAACAAGCTTGGTTCTGTTAAATCTCGGTGTCAGTAGCGGCCATATCAATAATTATGGTAAGTAGTACTTGGCTTGGAGGGTGCACTGGGACTTTTTGACATCGCTCTGGTATCTTCAACTTGGAAGAGACATTCGACGAAGAAAAGGGGGGCAATAAACGGTCCCGAATTGCCACAGGAAGATTGCTAACACGTGTACGTACCCCGGAAGCAATCAGATAGCTAGATTGATCGATTCTTGGTCTTCTGAGACATCAGAGTAACTGAGCTGAGATCGAAGGTGGAAAGTTAATGCAATAGCGTCGAGCACGATGAAGCGACAGAAAGCGTGGAGGAGTGAACAGAAACCGAGGTGCCGGGCCACCGAAACTGTCCGACATCGCAGTCTTCTGCGACATCTGACTGGTCTGGAACTAAAAGTGGAAAGCTGATCCAATAGCTTCGAGCACGATGAAGCCACAGAAAGCGCGGAGGAGTGAAAGGCGGCTGAGGTACTGGGCCACCGAAACTGTCCAACAGCGTAGTCTTCTACGACATCAGACTGAGCTGAGATTGAAAGTGGAAAGTTGATTCAATAGCGTCAAAGACGATGAAGGAGCAGAAAGTGCAGATCAGCGAAAAGAGACCTGAGGTGCTAGGCTACCGAAACCGTCCAACATCCGGGGCTCCTCTTCAACTTTTCAAAGAGCATGCCAAGTCCTCACTCGACCACCACAATCCGCTCGTAAGTATCTCCCAAGAAAAGCTGGTCACCACCGATGATTGATCGCCGCTTGACGGAATGCATGATTAAATAAAATTTAGCTATAAGAAGGTGGGGACAGATTTGCAAGAAAGAGAGAGAACTCAAGTGATTCGAGAAAAGAAAACGGCTTATGGAAACACCGTACGAGGCACCCTGCCGCTCACTGGCCTTCCAGGTCTTCGGGAAGGGCAGCAGTTGCCTAATCCTCGATTTCGGATCACAGAGATACGAACCTAATCGGGACGCTTGGGCCTTTCGTCGACTCCTTTCGCCTCACATTAATCGGCAGGCTCGGCAAGTGCCGAGCCTGTGACTCAAGGGTGCATGGAAAATTGTCCCATTGTGGATTGAACCGAGTTCTTCCGACTGTATCGCGCATCGTACACTCTCAACTGCATTCCAAACGGAAGTACAATCGCAATCGTGATTTATCCCAGTACGTTCCTGTCATTATGGCACGTTGTTCTCTACACCTCACTAACGGCCTATATATCAGTGGCTCGCAAAAAACAAATTATCGTCTCTGCGAATAACACCAACGTGAACCACGTAACCCGACTCAGGCAATCGTCCCTCCCCCCTCGCTCTCGGCTTTTTGGACCCGATGGCCAGCCAATCCCATTCCCCATAACCAATCCTTGGGATGCTGAAGCGGATCCCGAGGACATCTCGAACACTCTTATCCCCACAACTCCCCTCCTCGATGCTGCACGGAGCCTTCGACTTACTAGGCATGGTGACGAAGAAAAGTATCAGGCTGTTGTCGCTGGCTGGGAGAAAGACCTACGCAAACTCATCGACCCTCGTCTTTTTGACTACATGGTTGGGGTGGAAAAGGCAAATCGACAGCTGGACCGAGACGCCCGGATCTTCCTTGCCGTCAAAGTCGCTGAGTATCGCAAAGAATATCGAGGTCCCCAAAGCAGTGCGAGCAACGAGTCTAAGGCATTCAAGAATCGTGCAATCATGGCCGCGTTTGACGCTTTGCCTGATCTAGCGCCGGAGAATCGAGTATTCAAGACGGAGGAGGCTGAATTGGCATACACACCGGTGAGCCTAACATTGTATATTTTCACGTCGCGTCTAACTTTCTGCTGTAGCAATTCGATATCTATTTTCGAGGACGAATCGCGGCTTGCGATAAAAAGGAAAAGGAGTGGAGCGGGACGGGGGTGTCCAAGCGGGTCACAAAGCTTGAGGAGATATTTCTTGCCTCACTGAAGCGAAGCAAAACCACCTTGGATGCTTGGCTTGGGACCTTCAAGACCGACGCCACAGTGTGGGAAGACATCGAGAAGAAGGAAGCCGAGCTCACGGAGGATTGGTTGGCCGCACACCCTGATGGAAGCCTTGACGACAACCGACTGCAGCTTGATCGAGCTGCCAAACGAAAAATCTTTGAGGAGGAGTGTAAGAAGAATCCTAAACTCTATGATGAAGCCAAAGCCGCAGCCGCGGGGCTCAAGGCAAAGTCCGGGACGATCAGTGCCGCCGCTAGGTTCGTTGCTCAGCGTTATTCACAACCTAATGAAATACTTACTTGTCATGCTATAGGGCTGAGAATACGGTAGATGCCGTTGCTACGCTTGGATACCTCACTTCCAGAGTCACGGACCTCGCTGATATATCTGTGACGCTGATCGTTGTTGGCGATTTTGGAGAAGGATCATACAACGCCTATGTGTGAGAGAATTTCCGCAGTACAACGTCAAACATACCTCTCACTTGGTCTCTTGAACGTAGAAACCAGTACGGCTTTCCTCGTGGTCAAGCCCTTGTCGACACACGCAAGGACTCTGCATGGGCAAAGAATTTCTTACCTCTGCTTTCCGATTTTGTCTCTCGAATCTCTGGTGAAGGTTGTAGCTTTATTATGTATTGTATCTTTCACTTCCTAACGACGCTCTTCCAGAAAATACGGAGCTTCGGGTTGGCGAAGTTCTTCCCAACCTCGAAGCATCTGCTCTCGACAAACCTACACCTAAAGAGGCACGGCCGTCACAGAAAGATGTCAAGTTGGTTCCCTATGATTGGAAGCTCCCAAGAACCGCTGATCGTGCCAAGGCCTACTTTGAGACCAACATCTGTACGTTCTGACCACCTATTTGTATCTCGCCAGTCCTTACAAAGATCCTCTCTAGGTAATCTTCGCGGTATTAGCTCTGTCATGTGGAGAACAATCACGAACAAGACAGAACCATACCTTCGTGGACTTCCCGATGTGGTCTTCTGGGAAACTAAACAGTACGATCTCGATTCCGAGACAGGGAAAATCATTCCTCACCCGGCCGTGTTCTCAAATCCTGCAACGTGGTCTGACCACACGTTGTTCATGTGGGAGGATCATATCGCGAAATCCGAGGATGGCCTCTTGCCTTCCTCTCAAACTTTGGGATTTGTTGACCGCAATGGACAGGTACACCTTGCGTGCGATGCCCTCGATAAATCCCCAAAGCAGGATGGATCCTCGAACATTACGGTGGCAGTGGCTGGGACGGGAGGGAAAGCTGCTGGTGATGAAGAATCCGAGGACTTCACCGATGGAATCATGCAGGTTGGGGCATCCGAGGATGACGACGAAGACTTGCCCGATCTGGAACCGGACTCTGAGGAGAAGGCTCGCGACTCTGTCATCAGGATCAAGCGGGAACGGATGGCCAGAACAAACTTAGATCTAGATACATTGACAGCTCGCGTTGAGACGTTGCCCAACCATTCTACGATTCCTTCAATCCCGTCCGCTTCCGCTCCGGGCTCTTCGGATTATGAAGTTTGTTATCCAACCTCATATTCCCACGCTGGGCCGCCGCCCGTCGAGATACTCCAAAAGGATCGCTATATTCGACGTCTTCTGGAGGTTATTCCATGGCACGGACTTCCATCTCCCATACCTCGAGGGCCACAACTGTCTGCCGCTATCGAGGCCATTGCTCTGGACGAGCTTCTCAGTTTTGATGCGGTAAGGCCAACTCCCGGTCTCACAGTTGATCTCGTTGCAAATGATACTAATGACGTGCATTTAGATTCTTTCGGACAGTCCCGATTTAGCCGAGCGAATCCGACCCCTACCGGAACGGTTCGCCAACGAATCGCCTCTGATTTACCACATGCTCAAGGCACACTGGGAACGTCTGTTCGATTTACAGCAATCTCCACCTCAAATCCATACATCAGAGGATCTGTACGGGTCGTCATTCACGGAAATCCTCCTTAGTGCTTTGTCGTCGATTGAGGAGGCGGTCCGGCAACTCTTCGTGCCATCGGCGTTCCTCAGATGGCGTCTCGGCAGTCCCAACGGACTTATTCTACTCCACCGGGCCTTATCAGCGTTATCCCCCCTTCAATCTCATCCAGCAATCAAGGAACGCTTTCTATGGGTGGCCATACGACTTCATTATTTCGCAATCCTTGTCCTCTCCGTCCGTCGTTCGATTCTCGCCAGCAAATCGTTTCTCTCCCAGCTCCCATCCCAGTCCTCATCCACGAACATTTCATCGGGCCCTTTTGCAGCCTTCCTCACCGCTTGGGAGGATGCGCTTGAATGTCGATTGCAGACATGGTCCAGATTGGTGGAGATGAATGACCTCAGCCCACTTATGGAGGTGGTGGGCCCCAATGGCTCAGTGGGAGATCCGTCTTGCAGTGGGATTTATTTCCATGCAACCCAGGTCCGGTGGTACGACGTCCCGAAGCCTGGTATTGGCTGGCAAATCAAGCTCCCCTTCAGTTCGGCATCACACCTGCCCTCCGTTCAATACCTCCAATCGATTGATTCCGGAGGTCTCACCATCAGCAGTCTGTGTCATTTTGGTACGGCCGTCGTTGGCTTGATGGCTGCCGCATGCTCAACTCATGGGTGGGAAGGCAATCCATCATGGGCAGTTCTTATTCGTTCCATGAACGCATCGGCATCATGGCGCTTTGACACTCCCATTCCATCATCTAGCTCCGATACCGCAGATGATATGGTCGATCACGAACCACTTGGTATCACTCTCACCCCCGACCGACCTCAAGAGAGCCAGCGTTCACGATCTGGCACCCCAGCCTCGCCATCCTCGTCGCCAAAACCCTCCGACATCATTCAGGACCGGGCTGCACCGATGCGGAGCAACGCGGGCCGCCATACGCAAGGTTTGGACGGTCAACACAGGGAAGAGGACGTGCAGCTCTTTGACCCATCGTTAGAGCAACCGGACGTTAATGAAATGCCTAACGCGAGGACCGAGAATGGAGTCAACGGCCCAGAGCCCGACAGTGGGATGGAAGTGGAAGAGTCGCCCCAAACAGGGCCTGAAACGGGTGGCGACACCACAGCAACGCAGCTGGAGCCCGATGGAACAGAGAACACAATGCTCAAGGCAGCTATCAACGAGACCGGCGGGGTCGGAGATGCTTCCGCTGAGAGACCTTTACCCAAGAAGCCCTACAATCGGCGGGTTCCACCTGGTCCACCTGAGAGGACACTTCGAACCCGTGCGTCCCTTCCTACCCTCTGTCACGTCATTTGAGTAGATCGATCCCGTCTAACTAAGCTTTCATAGGTACCCAACAACCCTCCACAGTCAAGCGAAAAAGCGAGGATATCGCCAAGACGGAAGCCCCTGAAGATCCAGGTCCTTCAGTTACAAAACGTGTACGAACTCGATCTGCTACACGTGCTGAACCCGCCGAAGTCGAACCGGCGGAAGTCCCCGATCCCAAGAGTAAGAGAGCCAAGGCCAAGGCAGCTTCCAAAGCGAAACCTGCTCCATCCAAGAAGGGATCCCGTAAGTGATGTGGACTTCTCGGCCTTCACTCGTCGATTCCATATAGTTAGACGGTTTTGGACGCCAACCAGCTTGACGGGTTTTGCCGATTTATTCATCTATCATCGATCGATATTATTTTTTTTGGCTCTGCTTCAGTGTTATGACTTTTGTTTCCCTGGCCCATAGCCTATCTTTTGCGTGCCGCTCAAAAAATTTCCCCTGAAATCTCACCCAGCGAGCCTATGACTGGCTGGTAGAGCTCATTGCTGCAAAGCAATCTAGAACAGAATGCGAAGCGTGAGACAGGCAAGGCTGACATCTTGCGGTCGCATGCAGAGCAGCATTCCACCGTGGAATGTAGCGGACGGAACAGGGGCTTTCTGTATATCAGATGGAATGCGGCGTTGCCGACCGCTCTGAAATACAGACCCTCAGGTAGCGACTCAATCTCAGCTTAGATTGCGATTCGGACAGCACATATGTGTACCAAAAAGAAATCGGCAGCAGAGACAGAATGAAAACAAAACATTGGAACCCAGAGGTTAGATTCCATCCCAGTGAGTCCCTGTGGCGGGCCTACATGCTGGTCTGAAGGGCGTCCCGGGGTAGCCGGAATGCTAAGAGCATATTGTATACAATGCAAGGATTGCGTTGTGCGAGGAGCTGCATTCCACTGAGAATACAACGCTTCTTTGGCCTTGGCTTGAAGACGCCTTATTGATTCCTGTATTCCGGCCGGAATGCACCGAATTTAGCAGCTCAAGATGTAATTAGAATGTCGCCCAGTAAAGACCCGAAACGCGGGAATCAACCACGGCATTTTGGCTAGAATGCGGCGAGCACGCAGCCTCATTTGCCCGCAAAGTTCGCTGCATTCCTTTCGAATGCTTTCCATTTACTCTGCATTTCCTTGCAAATCCCCGATAGGCCGTTGGAGGAAGGATTAATACCGGAAAAATAATGATGAAGAAGTAGGATAAGACGAGATGGGTGATGAACTAGAGTCGACCGGATTAGCGATTGAACTGGTTCCCATTGTTGCCGCAATACAGCTGATCCGCATACTGCCGGAAATCCTTGCCACTGTGGCCTGTTCAATCTTCATAAACTCGGCAACATCGACGAGGGTGCCAGGCCGACTGTGAACAGGAGTAAGAACCTCGGGCGACAAAAGACGGAAGACGAGTGCAGGGAATTGGACGATCCGCCCCCTCCTGAGGCGCGTTGCAGTCTGCGGATGAAGAAGACGAGGAAGGGGGAGGGATCCAAGAGATTGAGAGCGGTGCTGGCCTTGCTGCTTGGGAGTCGAGATGCGGGGAAGTTGCTGGAGAGGAAGCTTTGACGGAGGGATCGCAGTGAACATGAAGGGGAAAGTCGATTGGTGCTGCGAGGTGATCACGGGCCTGCCGCACGATTGAAGACTGAAGATTGCTGTCCACAGACCACTGACCCCTGACACCAGAACGTCGACCAACTCCTATCGAGAAATTACACGGTCGAGACCTTCTGTACTTTTTGTGAAGCCCCCGCTACAACAAAGATGAATCGGTTCAGAAACCCGAAGTTGCCGGAACATCGCATTCTTCTCTGAATGCAGTCTTCAGGAATCACAGCATTTTCTCCAGAATGCCGGCTGGTTATTAGACCGCATTCTCCCCAGAATGCTAATTAGCACAACAATGCGTTGAATCACTTTCTCCAGAATGCCGGCCGGTTAGTCGACGGCATTTGGTTAGTAGACGGCATTCCCCTCAGAATGCTAATTAGCACAACATTGCGTTGGAGCTTCGCTGGGAACGCTTTGCAAGCTGCATTCGGGAGCGGTTTCTATTCTGCATTCTGTTTAACCTTTAATGTGAACAGCGGCCTGCATTGTTCGTGAGATGCTGATTAAGAGGCCCCAATAATGCTCCGTAATTCGGCTCAAAATGCAGGCCTCTCGGTCGCACCCAAAGACGGCCAACGCGGAAAGCGATGCGCTGAATGCATAACACCGACAGTAGTCTTAGGATTTAAGATCAAATATACTCTACTCACTCTCCCCTCCCGTTGAAACACCGGAGTGTTTGTGGCTTTTGAGATTATATTATACGATACATTTCTGAGCGTCAATGAGGCGGTTTTAGCTGGACCGATCGGTGTAAACTGTCCAAAATGCATCGGAGCATCCTTGACGTCTAACTGGGTTCCACTCTTTGCATTCGCGGGCAAAATGCACGTGTCTTTGCGAGTCCCGCTACACTCTCAGGCCTTGAATACTTCTCTCTGCATTTAGGCCTAGAATGCGGGGCAGGGGTTGTCCTGAATTCACGGTCAAATATACCCAGCGGTGCCTTTCCGCCACCTTGGCCCACCGAACGAGTGACAACACTAAAATGGAGTTACCAATCTCTCCGCTGTAGCTCCCCTCCGCTCCCATAAACAAATAGATTCTCATGCCCCGGTTGTAGTTAATCCTGCGATTGCACATCCGCATGCCAATCTTTTTGTCCCATCTGTTCCCCCACGATGCACATGGAATTGCCACGCCTCAGCTTATCACGAGGAATGCGCATTAGCATTCTGCCATAATTTGTTGCTCGCACTCAGGGCGTTACAATGCGAGGACCACGAGCCGAAATGCAATCAACTCTGGGAGCTCCGGCAGCATTCCGCCAAACATGCAAGCAGAACCCTAGGTCAAAGTGCGGCGCAGCATTTGGAACCGGATGGGCGTCTCGCTTCGCACCTATCCGTCATCCTTCCCCATCCCGCCCTCCCCTCCTGCAGGAGTTGGAATATCTTCATCTTGTTCGTTCCCTTTCCCTCTACTATTACCTTCTGAGACTAGGCTGAGCCTCGTTCCTCACTCCTTTCATTACTATTACCGCTGGGAGCATCGTGTGTTTGCTGATTCCGGGGGTTTGTATGAGATGTTCCGACTCCTTCCCGGCAGAATCCAGCGCTGCATTGTGCTTATGATGCAAGGTCTACGTTTGTGGCGGCTCGTTGGTTCTCAAGCCGTGGGTTCGTAGCATGCTCCGCCAAATGCTGGTCACCTTTCCTGACGGGATTGTAGAATACGGGGAACGTGTCCTTCACGACGTTGCATTCTACAGAACGATCCCATACTGGTGAACCGATGTGAAGCTGGAGAAAGATGTGGCCAAGAAGTCGGTGTTGTTACCCTTCCAGTTGTACACCTCCAACGACTCCAGTTCTTCACCGGCAACAGGTAAGATAGACGCAACCGTGTACGCCTCGGCCTTCAGAGTTCGGAGACGTGCGATGTCCGAACTTCGGATCCCGATTGGAATTTGTACTCCATGCACCGCTTCCATCTTGAATAGAAAATATTTAAGCTCTAGATTTAGTAGCCGCGGTTGGCCTTGCAAAACTGCGCGGAGGTTTGCGTAAACTCCCGCTTTGTACCGGAGATCAGGTTCCGAATGGATGGGCCACCACTCGTGTATCCGTAAGCTTGTCAATCTCATTTTAGAAACGAGATCTTGGATATTCTTCATCCCCTCTCCCCACAGCCATGCCACTCCCGAGAGACCGAGTGAATTGACGTTGCGCGCCCGGGCGAGCGCTCCAAGTCGAGCTGGATGGGCTGGCGGGAGGCTCAGTTTTCTAGACAGCGTGTTAACCTCACTCCACCGGAGGTCGATGTCAAGGCTACGGACGAGGAGAGCGAGGTCTGGACGTAAGGTAAACGTCCTGAGGAGTGCGTTGGACCGGCGAGGCTGGGCGTATAGGTTGATATATCGATACAGTATCTTCTCGTAAATGGATCGAAGATAGCGGTTGGCCATAATAAGACTAGGGAGCGAACTGGTGGGAAAGAAGATTGAGATGTGTTCGTGTAACTCGAGCGGGACACTGAGAAGCCGGCTTGGCTGTTGCTGAGTCATGGAGCCGCTTCTGCTCGTGGCCTACGAAGGAAGGGAAATGCATCGACGGTGTCTCCCGCGTACGAAAGAAATGAAGAATATATACCTGGTTGAATTCATTCATGGTATCAAACCGAGGCGCGATTCAAATAAAGGTCGGATTCACCAAAGGCAGAGGTGATGGGAAGACCGGACCAAACCCCGAGCGTGTGTCCGGATTCACGTGCCAAATTCTCATTCCTTCAACATTGAAATTCGGTCTCGCACTGGTCCACAATGGAAGGCCTACCAAAGTATCGACAACACGAAGGATAAAATAAAGATTAGAAAAAACGAAGAACGGCAAAAACAAGGGTTTCGATCCCGATTCTGAAGTGCTGACTTGGTGATCTCAATACCCCCGGGAGGAGTGAACACCCAACAAGACACATAGCCCTGAAGGGGTTTCCCCGTCAAATGGATCGCCCCTCGTCATCATGTTAGCTATATTATCCCCACGTCACGAAGGTGCTTTCCGGCTCGGTTGTGACGTCAACCCCAATGTTAACGTCACACGTCCCACTCAAGCTCAATCAGATCCCCGCTCCTAAAATGCGCATAATCCCGATAAAGCCGCCCCGCTTTCATCGCTCTAAGCGCATCACCCCCACCCTCCTCAGTTGGCAAGAACACCCACTCCTGTTCTGCCGGGTCGACGAAGGATTTCAGAGAAGGACAGCTCCTTTTGAGACTACGCGTGAGTTCCTCGTCAATGTCGTCGACGCGAACCTCTTCCAGTCGAAAGAATTTGAGAGACATTTCGAGTTTGATGAGGTTCGGGGAGTGAGTGATCTGAGCAGCGACCTGGACTCAACCCAAAAAAAAAAGGAGAGATTCATAGGATGGAGATGAAATTTAAAGATTAGATTATGCATTAGGATGTGCGTACCTTTTCGAAGTATGCGCCCAAAAGCATCGGCTGATCATGAAGCGAAAAGTTTGCTGCCCCAAGTATCGCAAGCGACTCGAGATTGGGGAACAGCTCCAACGCAGGCTGAAAATCGAAGTCCCAAGCCAAGTTATAAACGCACTGCATCGACAAATGCAATTTACGTATTCGTCTTGTGGCTGTAGTGAGGCTGGAGAATGATGTGGCTAGGAAGTCGGTGTTGTTTCTTTGCCAATTGTGTATCTCCAACGACTCTAGCTGATTATCCACAACCGGTAAGATCGACGCAACCGTGTACACATCGGCGTCCAGCCTGAGAGTTCGGAGACTTGGGACGACCGAACTTTGGATCCCAATTGGAATTTGCACTCCGTACGCCGCATCCATCTTCAGTAGAAAGTATTTAAGCTCCAGACTGCGTAGTCTAGGTTGGCCTTGCAACACCCCACAGAGATTTGCATAAGCCCCCGCTTTGTTCCGGAGATGAGGTCCCGAATGCGTCGGCCACCACTCGTGTATCCGTAAGCTCGCCAGCTTCATTTTCGAAACAACTTCTTGGATGTCCTTCATATCCTCGCCCCACAACCAGGCCACTCCCGAGAGTCCGAACGAGTTGACATTGCGCACTGAGGCGAGTGCGTCGAGTCGAGCCGGGTGGGCAGGCGAGAGGCTCAGTTTTCCAGACAACGTGTTAACCTCACCCCATCGGAGGTCGATGTCAAGGCTACGGACCAGGAGAGCAAGGTCCGAGCGGAGCGTAAACGTCCTAAGGAGCGCGTTGGATCGGTGAGGCTGGGCATAAAGGTTGATATGTCGATACAGGATCTGCTCGTAAATGGATCGAAGGTGGCGGTTGGCCGTAATGAGACTGGGGATTGAACTGGTGGGAAGGAATATTGAGATATGTTCGTATAACTCGAGCGGGAAACTGAGGAGCTGGCTGAGTGGTTGCTGAGCCATGGAGCCGTTTTTGCTCGTAGCCTGCAGAAGAGATATACATCGACGGCGTCACCAGCATGCGAAAGGTACGAGGCGTACCTGTTTCAAGGTATTCAACCGAAAGAGGCGTGATTTAAAGAAAGGTAACGGATTCCCCACAGCCAGAGGTGGTGGAGAGACCAAACTAAGCCAAACGGGGCGATTCACGTGCCAAAATTCTCACTCTTGCCACTGCTTGCTATCATGCTAGCGGTATTATTCCTATGTTATGAATGTAGCTTCCAGCTCCCAACATCAACGCTA
>WSUB01000038.1:125262-171354 GCA_019633425.1 Tulasnella sp. 424 | reverse complement strand
TGCCACTGCTTGCTATCATGCTAGCGGTATTATTCCTATGTTATGAATGTAGCTTCCAGCTCCCAACATCAACGCTATACATCCCACTCCAGCCCCGGCAGATCCCCCTCTCTAAACTGCGCACAACTGTGGTAAAGCCGCCCCACCTTAATCGCTTGAAACGCATTACCCCCACCCTCCTCCGTCTCATTTGACACGAACACCCACTCCCGCTCGGCCGGGTCAATGAACCGCTTCAAAGAAGGGCAGCTCCTTTTGAGGTTTAGCCTCAGCACCTCGTCCACGTCGCTCAAGAGATCGAGGTCCAGTTGGCATGCGAACTCGAATTTGAGAGAAATTTCGAGGTCGTTCAGGTTGGGTGAGTAGGTGATCTGAGAGGCGACCTGATTTCAACCAAAACAAAAAATCCACGATGTGGTGGTAAGATTTAGGGTCGGAGGGAATGCCACGAGGATGATAAAATACTAGTATGTACCTTTTCGAAGAGCGCGTCTGGAATCCTCGGTTGATATAAAAGCACATATCTCGATACTCCAGTGATCCGGAGCGACTTGACATTGTAGAATAACTCCAACGCAGGCCCAAAATCGAAGTCCCAACCCAAGCTATAAATCCACCGCATCGACAGGTGCAGTTTACGTAGTTGTCCTGCGACTGCAGTGAGGCTGGAGAAAGTTGTGACCAGGAAGTTGGTGTCGCTATCCATCCAGTGGTGTATCTCCAACGACTCCAGTTGGTCACCGAGAACCGGCAAGTTAGACGCTACTGTGAAGGCGTCGGCATTTAGGGTTCGGAGACTTAGAACGTCCGAACTTTGGAACCCAATGGGAATTTGTACTCCATCCGTGGCTTCCTTTCTCAATAGAAAGTATTTAAGCTCCAGATCCTGGAGTCGAGGTTGGCCTTGCAACACAGCACGGAGATTTGCGTAAACCCCCTCTGTATCCTCGACCTGAGGTTCCGGATTGTTAGGCCAGGACTCGTGTATCCTTAACCTCGTCAATTTCATCTTCGAAACGACGTCCTGGATGTCCTTCATATCCTCGCCCCACAACCAGGCCACTCCCGAGAGTCCGAACGAGTTGACATTGTGCGCTGAGGCGAGTGCGTCGAGTCGAGCCCGGTGAGCGGGCAAGAGGATCTCCTGTCCAGACAGCGTGTCCTCCACACTCGGCCGAAGGTCGATGTCGAGGCTAAGGACAAGGAGGGCGAGGTCCGGGCGCTGCATAAACGTCCTGAGGAGTGGGTTGGATCGGTAGGGCTGGGCGTAAAGGTTGATATGTCGATACAGGATCTTCTCGTAAATAAATTGAAAATGGCGGTTAGCCATAATGAGACTGGGGATTGAACTGGTGGGAAGGAAGATTGAGATGTGTTCGTGTAATTCGAGGGGGAAGCTGAGGAGGTTGATGGGCTGTTCCTGAGTCATTGAATCGTTTGTGCTCATGGTCTGCAAAGCCAAGAGAACCAATCAACGGTGTCCCCAGCATGGGAAAGGAATGAAGCGTACTTGATTTATGATATTAGACGGAGAGATGCGGTTTAAACACGGGAAAGGATTTCACAAAGGCGGAGATGGCGGGAAGACTCAGCCAAGCGTGTGTGCTCACGTGCCAAAATTCTCACTCCTGCCACTGCTTGCTATCATGCTAGCGGTATTATTCCTATGTTATGAATGTAGCTTCCAGCTCCCAACATCAACGCTATACATCCCACTCCATCCCCGGCAGATCCCCCTCTCTAAACTGCGTACAATTTTGGTAAAGCTGCCCCATCTTAATCGCTTGAAACGCATTACCCCCACCCTCCTCATCGGTCGGCAAAAACACCCACTCCTGTTTCGCCGGGTCAATGAACCGCTTCAACGAAGGGCAGCTCCTTTTGAGGTTCTGCGTAAGCTCCTCCCTGACTTCGTTTAGGAGACTTGGGTCCGGTTCGCATCTGGTCTCCCTGGATTCGAAAGAGATTTCGAGTTTGGTCAGGTTGGGTGAGTTAGTGATCTGGGAGGCGACCTGATTTCAACACGCGTGGGGTGGTGAGATATGGAGGCGGAGAGCATGCCACGAGGAGCGATGGCGCACGTACCTTTCTGAAGAACGTGTCCACATACGACGGGCGCAATACAACCGTGTAGTCTAATATTCCAGTGATCCTGAGCGACTCGATATTTGGGAACGACCCTAACACAGGTCCAAAATTGAGGTGCCATTCAGGAATAGGTCCACGCCGCTGCACCAACAGATGCAATTGGCGTATTCGTCCTGTAACTGCCGTGAGGTTGGATAATGATGTGGCCGAAAATGGGCTGTTGTTGTCCCTCCAGTAGGCTATCATCAACGACTCGAGCTGGTCACCAACAACCGGTAAGATCGACGCAAACGTGTCCACGTAGGCTTTCAGAGTTCTGAGACGTGCGATGTCCGAACTTTGGATCCCAATGGGAATTTCTACTCCCGGCGCTTCGTTCTTGTATAGTGAATATCGAAAGTCCAGATTTAGTAAGTCTGGTTGGCCTTGCAACACTTCACGGAGGTTTGCGTAAACTCTGGCTGCGTACTCGAGTTCAGGTTCTGAAAGGACGATCCACCACCCGTGTATCCCTAAGCGCGTCAATCTCATTTTCGAAACGACGTCTCGGATGCCTTTCATCTCTTCACCCCACAGCCACCCTACTCCCGAGAGTCCGAAAGAGTTGACATTGCGTGCTGAGGCGAGTGCCTCGAGTCTAGCCGGGTGGGCGGGCGAGAGGACCCGCGGTCCAGACGGCGTGTTAACCATACTGGGTCGAAGATCGATGTCGAGGCTACGGACGAGGAGAGCGAGATCCGGGCGCAGCGTAAACGTTCTGAGGAGTACGTTGGACCGGTGAGGCTGGGCATGTAGGTTGATATACCGATACAAGACTTTCTCGTAAATGGATCGAAGATGACGATTGACCATCATGAGAGTAGTGATTGAAATCGTGGGAAGGAAGATTGAGATGTGTTCGTGTAACTCCGGCGGGAGACTGAGGAGGTGACTGGTTGGTTGCTGAGTCATTGGATCGCTTTTGTCCGTGGCCTGCAAAGGAAGCGAAGATTCATAAATGGTGTCACCAGCATCCGAAAGGTATGAGGTGTACCTGTTTCAATGTATCCAACAGAAAGAGACGTGATTCAAAGAAAGGAAACGGATTCCCCTTGGTGGAAAGACCAAACCAAGCCAAACGTGGTGATTCACGTGCCGAAATTCTCACTCTTGCCACTGTCACCATGCCAGCGGTGTTATTCCCCTGTTATGAATGTAGTTTTCATCTCCCAACATTAACGTTATACATCCCAATCAACCCCCGGCAGATCCCCCTCTCCAAACTGCGTACAATTGTGGTAAAACTGCCCTACCTTAATGGCTTGGAACGCATTGCCCCCAACCTCCTCATCGGTCGGCGAGAACACCCACTCCTGTTTCTCCGGGTCAATGAACCGCTTCAACGAAGGGCAGCTCCTTTTGAAGTTCAGCCCAAGCTCCTCGCTGACTAGGCGACTTGGGTCCGATTCGCGTCTGGTCTCCCTGGGTTCGAAAGAGATTTCGAGTTTGGTCAGGTTGGGAGAGTTAGTGATCTGGGAGGCGACCTGATTTCAACGCGCGTGGGGTTGTGAGACATGGAGGCGGAGAGAATGCCATGAGGAATGATAGCGTACGTACCGTTTTGATGTACGGGTCGACAACCTCCGGGCACAATAAAACCGTGAAGTCTATCTGTCCAGTGATCTTGAGCGACTCGATATTTGGGAACGACGCCAACATAGGTCCAAAATTGAGGTGCCATCCAGGAGGAAAAGGTCCACCCCGCCCCACCAACAGGTGCAATTTGCGTATTCGTCCTGTAACTGCAGTGAGGTTGGATAACGATGTGGCCGAAAATGGGCTGTTGTTGTCCCTCCAGTATTGTATCACCAACGACTCTAGTTGGTCACCAAGAACCGGTAAGATCGACGCAAACGTGTCCATGTAGGCCTCCAGAGTTCTGAGACGTGCAATGTCCGAACTGTGGATTCTAATTGGAATTTCTACTCCTGGGGCTTCCATCTTGTATAGATGGTATTGAAAGTCCAGATTTAGTAAGTCTGGTTGACCTTGCAACACTTCGCGGAGGTTTGCGGAGACTCTCGCTGCGTACTCGAGTTCATCCGAATGGACGGAATACCACCCGTGTAGCCCTAAGGTCGTCAATCTCATTTTCGAAACGACCTCTCGGATGCCCTTCATCTCTTCACCCCCCAGCCACTCTACTCCCGAGAGTCCGAATGAGTTGGCATTGCGTGCTAAGGCGAGTGCGTCGAGTCGAGCCGGGTGGGTGGGCGAGAGGAGCTGTCCAGACGGCATTGTAAACATATTCGGTCGGGGTCCGGGTCCGAACGAGGTGACATTGCGTGTTGAGGCGAGTGCGCCGAGTCGAGTCGGGTAGCCGGGCAAGAGGAGCTGCTCTCCAGGCTGTGTGTTAATCATACACTGTCGAAGGTCGATGTTGAGGCTACGGACGAGGAGAGCGAGGTCCGGGCGTAAGGTAAACGTTCTGAGGAGTGCGTTGGATCGGTAAGGCTGGTCGTATAGGTTGATATGCCGATACAGGATCTTCTCGTAAATGGATCGGAGATGGCAGTTAGCCATCATGAGAGTAGTGATTGAAATTGTGGGAAGGAAGATTGAGATGTGTTCGTGCAACTCTGGCGGGAGACTGTGAATGGGGGGTTGCTGAGTCATTGGAGTTTAGTTCGTAGCTTGCAAAGGAAGAGAAATACATCAATGGCGTCGCCCGCATACAAAAGGAATTAAGGATACCTGGTTGTAATCACTCAGGGTGGCAAACTTCGAGCCGTCTTTAAAGCAAGGAACCGATTTGCCGAAGACAAAGGTCGTGGAAGGACCTTGACCAAACGAAGCCAAGGCTATTGGATTCACGTGCCAAAATTCTTGCCGTTCTCAGGCGCACAACATGAAACTCGGTCTCGCAGTCTATGATTAGAAAGTCTAACGAGGTATTAGCAACATGGAAGAAAAAACAAAGACCAGAGACACGAAGAATAAATGATGACAGCAAACGAAAGTGTCTATCGCGATTATGATGAAGTGGCGACCTTGGCGATCTCAACACCAGCGGTGGCACCCAAGGCGCGCTTGATGTCAGAGTAGATGGCGACTGGAAGAGTAGAGCAGCATTGTTAGCGACTTGAGTGACGAGAGAGAAGCGTAGCACGGGAAACTCACATTGACCGGCGGTCAAAGTACCAACCATGACCAGACGAGCACCCATACCAGTGAAGAGACCCTTAGCACCCAACTGGCCGGCCATCTTGATCAAGCGACCAGTGATAGTCTCTCCGGGCTGAGCCTTGGTCTTGTTGATCTTGCTGAGCAAGGTATCAGCAGGCTGGGAGATGATGGCAGCGGCGAAACCAGCCATGAGACCGGAGCCCAAGTTCAAGGCGGAGAGGGTACCAGGGGTGAGCTCGGACTTGGGCTTGCCGGTGGCAGCGACAGCCTTTTCGAAGACGATTTCGTAGACGGCGAACTTGGCCATGGTGTAAGGAACCTGCTTGAACAGGATGGGACCGAAGCCAGAGTAGAAGCCTCTGATGCCTTCTTCCCGGGCGATGCGAGCGAAGCCGCTGGCGAGACCGGTGGCGAAGGATGGTTGGGAGACGAGACGGATACGGGTGGCTTCTAATGGGCAGAGAGCGACATCGGCGAAGAACTCAGCGATACCAGAGGCTCCGAGATAGATAGCTTGACTGTAATCCGAAAACGTATGCACGCTCAGGTTAGTGCTGATGCGGATTACAGCTTGGAAGAATTTTGGACGCACCGGTTGGCAGAAGCCTTTTCTACACCGAGGTAGTCGATGGCGGTCTTCTTCCAGAATTCATAACCACCGAACTTGAAGGCTCCCTGGAGAGCGTAGCCGAGCGCAGTGGGACCGAGACCAGTCAAGAGAGCACCAGCACCCTCCTTCGCGCTGATGGTGCGGAAAGCGGTGATCATTCCCTATTTTCAACGGTTGTGCGTCAGTCCAAATCCAAATTTCGCACACGAAAACGACGACACGCTCATTACTCACCCTGTTGTAAACCTCAGGCTCGAGCTGAATACGGGTCTTCACCACGTCAACGGGAGTGAGGGCGCCATGGGTAACGGAGCAGCACACGGCTCCTGCGAAAGCGAAGCGTGCGTACAGGTCGAGACCCGTTGGTTTTGGTGCATCGGAGCTGTCAGAGACGGCAGCGATGGGGAAAGCAGCAGCGATGAGAGGTGATGGGCGGTACTGGGTGGCCATTTTTTTGTTGAAGGGGGAGAGCAGGAGGGGGGAAGGTGGAGGGAGAGGAGGTGAGAGAGCTTGAAAGTCGAATTTTGGGTGGAAAGTCGAAATTTGAACAAACGGAAAGGGTGCCGGGTCGTGTCGGTTCCCAAGCGTCGGACACCCACACCCCCACACTCTCAGCCGAGCCTTCCCGACGGAGTTTACTCCACATAGCGAGCTGTAGGTAAAAACGCGACGATTTTCCAAGATCTTACGTCCCCAACAACTACTAAAGCCGAGCCTCCGCACGTCGGCCTCCTAGCAAGCTGTTGTTGGGCCGAAAAGGGTCCTTTGCGACGCAAACACGTTGGGGGACGCACGTTCATTGACCCTCGGACGCGGAGTCTGACCGTTGCAAAGGAGTGAAACCCACGGAGAACGGATGCCTGAGAAGTTAGATGTCGCTCTGGAAAAAGCTCTTGGTGCATTCATTTATATTTCTTTTCGTTCGAGTCAACGACTAACTTCTAGTGCACACAGCGGCTGCTGAGAGTGAGGCCCCGGTCTCGCCTTGATGACTTGCCACTGGAACTGCTAGAGGAGATCATGTTCTTCCTCCCACCGAGTTCAGTTTTACATCTCATGGTGAACAGGACTCTGCGGTCCGCATGCGAACGACACCTCTACCGGACTGTGTGGCTCCGATACTTGCGGCACAGATCACTCCACCTCCTTAAGACGTTCGTCTGCCGTCCGGACTTGGCGTCACTCGTTCGGGAATCCGAATCACCCTTGAATGGTGCAACTTCCCAGCACGTGCCACGGATACGCTCCCAAAGCCTCTTCAACCCGACTGGCTTGAAGCACTGTCATTGGCCAAAAATATTCGATCACTGAACATCGATTGGCTGCAGTGGCTGTCGGGCCCAGCTTTAGCGCACGTCCGCGCGACTGTCACCATGATGAACCTAAAGTCTTTGACCATAAGTGACCGGTATTACGGTTGTGCTGACCTCACTTGGGACAATCGGGTAGCTATATCAAACCTCCGAGCAATATTGCAAGCCCAACCTCACCTTGAATACCTATATCTCTCCTCCTGCCAAACCCTTGACGATCTTCCGGATAGCATTCAGGCTTCGGACGTCCCCAACCTCGTCCGATTCGGAGGAGCGGCTCGGTTCGCCAGAACTTTCCTAAACGCAGCTGCGCGATTGGACCACCTCGAACTTTTCATAGATGACGAAGAAATGTTCTCTTTTAACATGCAAGATCCATGGAGTGGATATAGGATTCGAACCTTGCGCATATCTTTAAACTGGGGCGCCATTCACGACTGGGATGGCCTTGGGAGTCTGCTAGCGCGTTTCCCGGAAACCGAAAATCTCTGCATCACGTCCCACTATGCGATGACTCGGCAGTCTCTGTTGGCTTCCTGTTCAGAGGTGAGTCGGCACGATATGCATGTGCAATTTCAGCCTCTGAGATTTTGAACGTTCTGGGTCTTGTTTCTGAACGCCTTAGATTGCCTTTCAGCTACACCCAATACCTTTACTGCGCAAACTTAAAATCAATCTTTATACCGTGGACTATATTGGGGGCCCGAGCCTGGGGTTTGGCGCGATGCTGGATTTCAAATACCGCTCTCCGAACCTGGAGGCCATCGTTGACCCAACAGGCCGAGTGTGGGCGTACATACCCTCCACGGAAAGCGAGGGCGGCTTTCTTCTCAAATCGGTTTCTCGGTACCTGCGGAGGTCGCTTATTTATGATATTTTCCCTTCGAAGTGGGACGAATAGAAGTTTACGACGCCTCCAACCGAGCTGTAGATCCATCGATCCCGGCCGGACTTCTTCCTTGGGTAGTTGGTTTGTCTTAGATATGTATTGTAATGAAATTTCAGTAACCACTAGTTCCTCTGTTCCGAAACCAATTCCCCAACTTGCCGTACCGCGACTCAAAAACGTTATATCTTTAAGAACTCCCGCTCGACTCGGGGATTTGCCGATAAAAGCCTCTGCTAATGATGTCACGAGCTGAGGATGTTCTTTGAATCCCGATATCGTATCAGTTTGTCTCTGAATCCGAATTTGTGAACTACGTATACAGTGCCCTGGTGGCTGGACGAGGACTTGCGACGTTTGTGATGGGAGATGTAGTAGTGTATCTCGGGCTCCCAGATATAGGAGGCAAAATTTAGTGGCAATCTCCAAGTTCCTCGAGATATTTAGAAGCCAATTCCTTGTTTATATCAACGATGGCTCCCTCCAACGGTCCAACCTGACCTTCCTTTATTGAGCCCTCCATCCTGTCACGGCCCTTGTCCGAGGGCAGAAGTGGCTTCTCGTGCGCCCTTCGCACTTTAACTCTGATGGGTCGAAGTCGGTGCTGATGGTCGGAGGTTTCCCTCAGGTTCTCATGACATCGAAATCCATTTCACGGTTATATATGCCGTTCACGTGCACAGCCTTCACATGTCTAAAAGGGGGTGGCATTTTGACTCGCTACATTCTCCTGCCCTTTCCACTTCGCAAGTTACGGCGTTTTCCCCTTTAGGGCTTCCTGCCAGAAGTGCGCGCTGTCAACGATTCCCCGTAAGTGTCCTGGCGACGACTACCAAGATGGATTATTTGGTGGAATTGGGAAGCGAACTTATCAAACCTGGCACTGGGGGCAAGTTAGCGCGGGTCAGAGCGGTGAAGGCGAGAAATTCGAACGCGTCAATGGATCGCGTTGCTGTTGGACTGCTCGAGTTTGGAGGTCGGGGCCAGGAAGCAGGACCACAGTGGAAATAAGCTCCCATATTCATCGCCGGCATTTGAGAAGTTGGAGAAAGACGAAACGTCGATGCAGAGTGTCAAGTGTCTCCTCTGCAGTGAGTGGCGAGGTGAATCATGAATGAAGGTTGAGGCGGTCAGGAACGAAATGAGTGGACGCCGTAAATACAGACAAGCAAGCGCGAGGTGAACTCATTCAGAAACGACTGACCTCCAACGTCAGTTCGTTATCTCATCCATCAGCTCAACCTCGTGAAAGCCTCGAGGAGACGGTATCTCATTTGCACTACATTTGTACGACTCGACGCCCTTTGCAACAACCGACTCCTAACCATTCTCCTATCCCCCCTCCTTCCGACTTGCCACCGTGTCAAGATGCCGAATCCTCCTTTGGCAACACCTGAATCAGAGCTCGACAACGTGACGGAAGGCGTTGATTCTTTACAACTAGAGGCTATAGGCGAAACCTCGTCCTACGCCGAGAGAACCAAACTGTCTGTCGTAAGTATGATTAGTGCACCGACGACCTGTCAACGTTTTCCTCACTGTCCCACCATTGCAGCGAGACCTCTTGGCGACTTTGTCAGGAAAGCGGATATCCGTTAGCGAAATAAAATTTATCGGAGAGAGTTCCCGGGATGGCGGTGCATACGGCGATGTCGTAGTGGCTACATTCATCAAGACGGGCGGTAGTGGGAAAAAAGGAAGAAGAGTGGCCGTAAAGAAGCTTCGATTCGTTATAAATGGAGATATGACCGAGGAAAAGTTCCTTCGCGTAAGCTCTCCCACCCGCCGCTGCCTCTCGCTCTGACTCGGTCCCCTGCAGCTATTTGTCAACGAGCTGCGTGTCCTGGATAAGCTATCTCACCCCAATATCGTGGAGATCATCGGTTTTGTGGAGGACGTCGACAATCGAATTGCATGGCTAGTTTTCCCTTGGGAGGACAACGGCAACCTCCGGGAGTTCCTTCGTTCCGGCGAGTGGGAGATCCCCGAACGCGTATCGCTGGTGCGTCTTGAAGACCCAAGGATTCGACAGAAGCTAAAGTTCAATGCGCACCAGATTCTGGATGTTGCAACTGGACTAGAATACCTTCACACAAGCCAACCTCCCATCTGCCACGGCGACCTCAAATCGGTCAGTCTCGTGACACGCCATTCTTCGAATATATCCTTACGTCAATCATTACTCAGTTAAACGTCCTCGTCAAATCGTCAAATCACGCTGTCATCACCGACTTCGGCTCAGCTCGTGTTATTCGACGAGCACAAGAAGCCAGCGCCACTCCAGCAACTCAGCCAGCGGCTTCAACGAGCAACCAGGGTCCGGAAAGCAACTACCGTGACCTCCCTCAATTGACGATTACCACGTCCCATAACACACTTACGTTGACAGGTCCAGCCTGCTCGCTTCGTTGGTCACCGCCCGAGGTTTTGAAGGGAGATTCGCTTGACCTGGCAACGGATATATGGGCGTTGGGGTGGATTGCTTGGGAGGTGAGCTTGCAAGCCCAATTCAAAGATGGCGATCTTTTGGCCCTTATTCACATGAATTGTGTCAGGCTACCACCGACCGTTACCCTTTCGAGGAGCTCAAAGGAGAGTGGGATATCACGATGAAAATAGTCGAAGGCCAACTGCCAATAATCCGTGACCATACTCAACTTTCGCAAATCTATCATCTTTGCAGTATGATGCAGAAATGTTGGGAGTCTGAACCGAAGGAACGACCATCCGCAACAGAATGCAGGCAATCCCTTGGGCTCATGGTAAGTGGGGTAATACTCAAGTGAGACTCCGATGACGAGGTTCGTTTGAAACAGCCAAGGGTCATTCCAGCGGTGAAAACCGGGGAGGAATCCAAAATTCGGTCCGCGGTCCTTTTTCTAAAAGTCGGGACAATGCATCGTTTGCATAACAGGCGCGAGGAGGCTTCAGAGGCGTTCAATCAGGGGTTGGTCATTGCTCGGTTGGCTGGCGATCAATCGACTGTAGGAAATATATTGGTCCAACTGGCAGAGAATGACCGAGAGCAGTCCAAGTTCGTCGAAGCGGAGGCATCGTTCAACCAAGCGCTGGCCATCTACGAGAGCATCGGAGGTGACCAGGGCCGAGCGAACGCATTGTGTGGGCTTGGGGACGTCCAGCGAGCGCGGTCTAAGTACGCCGAAGCAGAGGCGTCGTACACCCAAGCGCTGGCCATCTACGAGAGCGTTGGGGGTCACTTGGGCCGAGCGAACACATTGGTTGGGCTTGGGAACCTCCACCGAGTGCGGTCCAAGTACGTCGAAGCAGAGGTGTCGTACATCCAAGCGCTGGCCATCCACGAGAGCATCGGGAATCACCTGGGCCGAGCGAACACATTGCGTGGGCTTGGGGACGTCCAGCGAATGCGGTCCAAGTACGCCGAAGCAGAGGTGTCGTACGCCCAAGCGCTGGCCATCTACGAGAGCATCGGGAATCACCTTGGCCGAGCGAACGCATTGTGTGGGCTTGGGGACGTCCAGCGAATGCGGTCCAAGTACGCCGAAGCAGAGGCGTCGTACGCCCAAGCGCTGGCCATCTACGAGAGCATCGGGGGTGACATGGGCCGAGCGAACTGCTATTTGCGGCTCGGTCAAATCCGGCTCAGCCAAGCTCGGTTTGCGGAAGCACAGACCTTCATTAACGATGCTTCAATGATCTCTGAACAAATTGATTACGGATGGGGCAAGAGATATTCGAAACAGCTTCTGAAGGACGTCGTTGAAGCGGAGAAATTGTCAACCGAGCCACCGTTTATGCCCTAGGGTTCGCGAAATACGGCGCACCCCGAGGACACCCTCCCCGGGACCGCTATCATCTTAGACTACTGATCCGTTTATTTGTGGCGCCCTGCCCGACCCTCTCGCAGTTCTCTTCCTCACAACCTCCTCCATCCTATTTTGTAGCTATCGTCCCTGGTTTTAGCAGTGATTTCAGCGATTTAGCTTTGATTGTTTCTGTGTTGTTTAGAACTGTATCTCGAGAACGTGAGTAGAAATATCCTCGCTATGCGCAAGCTATCTAGATAAAGATACAAAGGGCGCGCCTTCTTTTACCTCGCCCACTGGCGTTATTTAGCGGTCCAGCGAGCCAACCAACCTAGAAAATAACCACGAATACCAATCCTCGTTTCCGGCGGTCTGACTAAATGAGCCAACTTATGGTCCAACCCTCAGGACCGGTGGATGAGTTCACTGATGCACCCGCTCGAGGAGTTGGAATTCAGAATTGAGAGCCATCACAAGTTGATGAGGCGAACGTTCACCAGTTGATAGTCCTGGGTAGAGTGCCAGAAAGGGGTAAGGGGTGGGAGACCGGGAAAAAATGGGAATGGTGTATTGATGCACGATTTAGCTATATTGATTTGATTATTTTTGTCTTTTGTTTGAAGGACCCTTACTAAAATGGTATACGGGTTTCGTGATCCTTATGTCTTCATCTTCAAGTTCATTAAGATTCACGAAGACCCGTCTTCGAGACAATCCACTTGATTCCTCTCGCCATTCGTTGTAGGGCTTTCGACAGAAAGGCAAGCGTGGCTTCCTGCACATGCTCCGCATTCCGACCCTGGTGTCAAGAGTCAAGAGGATCGCTGATAGAGGCCCTTCCTTGGGTTCTGACGGCATCGAAAGCTACTCTGTAGTAATGCCGTTCAGGGGCACAGCCACTCCACGAGGTCGCTTCTCCACTTGCTAGACTGCCTCCGTTCCTCGGCCCATCCTTCGCTACACCCTTCGCCACGGTCGGACTTAATCTTCGGGCTATTGACATCTCGACCGAGGTGAGTGAAGTAGCTTCTGGCGAAAAACCCTCCCCGCGAAAAACCCTCCCCGCTGAGCCCAAGGATCCTTCCGACGACCTTCAATTCCACGGGTTTCCTCAGTCTCCTCCTTGACCTCTGGGACTACATGTCCGACTTCCTGTCCACCAACTCGGTTAGGAACCTCATCGTCAACAAATCCCTCCGAGAAAATCCTAGCGGGACCCAGACATCGATTGGTTTGCTCAAGCGCATCGTTCGCTCAAACTCCTCCACGCATTCGCGATCCGCCCAACCTTGCTCTTCATGTAAGCATAGACTCTCGATTGATCTAAGGTGGTTGACTCCGGAGGCTTGGGAGTCCATGGAGATTTCAACCCGACGGGCTGGGAGCGTTCGCGTTGGCCGAGAGCCTTCCATCCTTCGCCACCTCGGCCGCCCCTTAAATGTCGGACCCCAACCTATCCTCCCTTCGGAAACTCGTATCTTAAACGAAGCCGACACGAAAAATCTGACGTTCCGGAGGACCGGGAACCCGCAATCAAGCACAACGAGACCGTCGCTGCCAACCTCCGCGAGGTCCTACAAAGTCAACCTCTTCTGAAAACGCTTGAGACTTCTCATATTCTGATTGCCAAGTAGAGTTAACTTGGTGAGCGAGGACTTCCTCAACTTCTTGCCGCTCAGACGCGGGCATCGCAGCGGAGATCTTGCCAGTTACGAATCAGTCGGAGACGCCGCACATCAACTCGTAGAGGTTGGAGATAGTAAACCTCATAAGCTCTTCGGGAGATGGGGAGACCATTCCGAAATCTCACCCTAGTCATAAAATACATGAAAACAAACGAAAGTGTTGATTGGGATTATGAAGTGGTGACCTTGGCGATCTCAACACTATTGGTGGCACCCAAGAGATGTTTGATGTCGGAGTAGAGGGTGACTGGAAGAGTAGTGCAACATTATTAGCAATTTGGGTCGCGAAAAGGAAGCGAAAAAAAATGAAAACTTACATTGACCGGCGGTCAAAGTACCAACCATGACCAAACGAGCACCCATACCAGTGAAAAGACCCTTAACGCCCAACTGACCGGCCAACTTGACCAAGCGACCAGTGATGGTCTCTCCGGGGAGAGCTTTGGTCTTGTTGATCTTGCTGAGCAAGGTATCAGCAGGCTGGGAGACGATGGCAGAGGCGAAACCGGCTATGAGACCGCAGCCCAAGTTCAAAGCGGAGAGGGTACCCGAGGTGAGCTCAGATTTGGGCTTGCCGATGACATTGATAGCCCTTTCGAGGACAATTTCGAAGACGGAGAACTTGGCCATAGTGTAAGGAACCTGCTTGAACAGAATGGGACCGAAGCCGGAGTAGAAGCCCTTGAAGCCTTCTTCCCGCGCGATGCGAGCGAAACCGCTGGCAAGACCGGTGGCAAAGGATGGTTGGGAGACGAGACGGATACGGGTGGCCTCTAATGGGCAGAGAGCGACATCGGCGAAGAACTCGGCGATGGCGGCGGCTCCGAGGTAGATAGCTTCACTGTTATTTCGGAACGGTGCACGCGTTAGGTCAGTAATAACGCGAAACGCCGTCTAAGAGGATTTAAGACGGACCGGTTGGCAGTAGCCTTCTCTACACCGAGGTAGTCGATCGCGGACTTCTTCCAGAATTCGTAACCACCGAACTTGAAGGCTCCCTGGAAAGCGTAGCCGAGTGCGGTAGGACCGAGACCAGTTAAGAGAGCGCCAGCGCCCTCTTTCGCGCTGATGGTACGGAAAGCCGTGATCATTCCCTATTTCGCGACACATTCCACGGTTTGGGTTGCGTCAGTCCAGGTCCCAATTTCGCACGCGGGGATCACGGCATGCTCGGCGCTTACCCTGTTGTAAACCTCAGGCTCGAGCTGGATACGAGTCTTCACCACATCAACGGGAGTGAGGGCACCATGGGTAATGGAGGTGCCAATGGCTCCTGCTACAGCGAAGCGTGCGTACAGGTCAAGGCCCGTTGGTCCCGGCCCATCGGAGCTGTCAGAGACGGCAGCGATGGGGAACGCAGCAGCAAGGAGAGGTGAGGGGCGGTACTGTGTGGCCATTATTTTGGTTGAAAGGGAGAGAGATAAAGAGGGAGAGAGCTTGAGAGTCGAATTATGGGGCCAGAGTCGAGATTTGAATGAACGGTCAGGATGTTGCCGGGTCGTGCCGGTTACTAAGCATCGCCATCGGACACCCGTACCTCCACACCTCAGCCTAGCTTTCCCGACAGAGTTAGTCCCCACCCAGCAAAAAAAACGCGACGATTTCAAGATCTTACATCCCAAACAAGTACTTAAAAAGCGCCCCTCCATACGTCGGCCTTTTAGAAGGCTGTTGTTGGGCGAAAACGGGTCCTTTTCCGACGCCGAACTCATTCGGGACGCGCGTTCATTCAACCTCGGGCGCCGAGTCTGGCCGTCGCAAAGGAGTGAAATCCACGGAGGCTGGCTGTGCTAGAAGCCATTCTTAAGCAATCCCTTGGTGCATTTATTGCGTTTCTTCTCGTTCGAGTCAACGGTTAACTAGTCCACACCACAGCCACTCATGTCTGTACCCGCAGGAGATTCTTGGGCGCAAGATCGGCTGCAGCCTCGCCTTGATAACCTGCCACTAGAACTGCTAGAGCAGATCATGTTCTTCCTCCCCCCGAGTTCAGTTTTACATCTCATGGTAAACAGAACTCTGCGGTCCGCATGCGAACAACACCTCTACCGAACTGTATGGCTCCGATACTTGCCGCACAGATCACTCCACCTCCTCAAGACATTCGTCCTCCGCCCGGACTTGGCGTCACTCGTCAGGGACCTCCGCATCAACCTTGAATGGTGCTATCCTCCAGCACTTTCCAGGTATATGCTCCCAGATCTTCTTCAGCCAAACGGTCTTGAAGCACTACTGTTGGCCAAAAATATTCGATCACTCGACATCGATGCACTGCAGTGGCTGTCGGACCCGGCTTTATCACACGTCCGCGCGACTGTCTCGATGATGGACCTCACGTCTTTGAGCATAAGTGACCGGTACTATAACCGTTCCGACGACGCCATTAGGGTCAATGAGGAATCCATGTCAAACCTCCGAGCGATATTGCAAGCCCAACCTCGCCTTGAATCCCTATCTCTCGCCTCTTTCTCTCTCCTCCCGAATGTTCCGAATAGCATTCAGGCTTCGGACGTCCCCAACCTCGTGCGATTCCAAGGAGCGGCTTGGTTAGCCGAAACCTTCCTAAACGCAGCTGCGCAAATGGAACACCTCGACCTTTCCTTTGGTGGTGCAGATATGGCCTCTTTCAACTTGCAAGATCCGTGGAGTGGACACAAGATTCAACATTTGCGGATATCCATAACATGGCATGACATTAGCAGCTGGGACTACTTTGGGAGCGTTCTGGCGAAGTTTCCGAACATCCAAAGTCTCTGCATCGTGTCCTTCCAGATGCATTCGAACTTTCCGCCGTTCGGCTATGACAATGTGAGTTAGCACGATATGCGTGTGCAACTTCGGTCGTGTGGACTTTGAACACTCTGGGCTTCTTTTCTGAACCCCTCAGATCGCTTCTCACATGCCCTTATTATCTTCGCTCCGCAAACTCGAAATCAAGCTCGACACCGCGGGCCCAAGCCCACTGCCGGACTGCGGAATTGACGCGATGCTGAAACTCAAACACTGCTGTCCGTACTTGGAGGCCCTCGTTGACCCTGAGGATCGAGAATGGCTGTACATCCCCTCCACGGAAATCGAAGGGGGCTTCCTTCCTAAATTGGTTTCTCGGTACGTGGAGAAGCCGTTAGGTCACAGCATTGATCTTCCCCCTCCGAAGTGGGACGCGTAGCAGTTGTCGATGCCTCTAAACGAGTTCTCGATTTGGTCGTAGTTCTTCCCTTGATATTTACTTTGCTTTAGATACTGCAATAAAAGTTGAATAACCCTTGGCTTTCTCCGCTCGAGACTTGATCTCTGAAACTGGCCCGCCAAGCTGCCACGTCCCAATCCAAATGTTGACTCGGATATTCATACGAACTCCCGCTCGACTCAGGTATTAAAGTGTATTCGTGGCTGGACGAGAATTCGCGACGTTTTTGATGAGAAATGTAAATGCCTTGGGCTCTCAGATATACGGGGCAAATTACAGCAGCAATCTCCAAGTTCCTCGAGGTATATATATTGCGATGGCCTCATGGTATCAAAAAAAAAATTATCGGAGCTGGTTGTGCGAGAACATCCGGTGCTGGACTTACCATCACTGGAATGGGATGAGTAGAATGTATGGGGCGTTACAAGGTGGATTTGGCTGCTCAAGTTAACCGTCCCGGGGAAGAGTCCGTAGAAATATTTGAACAATGTATCAAATGCATAGTTCTGTTGTGTTTGGCTGAGAGCCGAACCCATTCACGGTGAAACGATCCGCAGCGATCGAAGGAGCGTTTGGAGACGCAACGCGCGGGGAACCTGGAAAACCCCCTTAAGGCTGTGCGTGTTGAACCAGTCACGTGCCCAGACGAACACGTACCAACACCTGGCATCCCCTATCAACTGCCGCACTTCAACTTCAACAATAAGGGTTGGCGCGCGTACACGACCGTAGTGCTGGCGACGCTACCTCATGCAGATACAGCGAATAATTTCCAAGTTGAAGTTGAAGGGCCACGAGCTGAAAGTTCAAAGTTTCAATTGCACGTCTTCGCTCTCCCTCGCGGCTATCCTTTCGTGGTAAATCAGTCCAATCGATCCAAGCTCTATCAAGTCGCAAAAATAGAGCATGCGTTATGCCGTTTTTTGAGAAGGCACAATGTGTACTTGACGGGAGCGAAACCCACGCACTCCGCGCCGGCGGCGTTGAGATTGGCTGAACGTCACTTCATCCAGCAGAATTACCTCAATGTTTCGTTATCTAAGATTTAGACGCTGGCTACGCCAAGGCCACATCCAACAAAACCCGTTGCCAAGCTTGGCGGTGCAGCCTGTTCAACTCTTCTTCCATTTGCAGTCCGGAGAAACCTCATCAGGATGGGGCTATTTAAGGCCTAAGGCCTGAGGCCTCCAGTTTTCATTATCCTCAACTTTAACCTATCATGGCGGCCACCTTACCCTCGTACACCGCTACTACCGCCGACGTTCCCGCTTACTCGGCCCAGCCGACAGATGCTCTGCCCGACTATGACGCTGAGTCCAGAGCATCTGCCCCTCTCAGCAGCTTCGTCCCCTCTCGTGGTATCGATGACAAACTTCCGAATCACTTTAGGATCAACAACAACTACGTCATTCCCCAACTCAACCCCTCCGATCTTGAAGCTCACCTGGTCCTCCTTGGAGCGTTCCACCGTTTGAAGGAGGAGGTCCTTACCCTCAAGGGCGTCAAGGCTGACATCCCTTTGGAGCCCGAAGAGCGTTACGCTGTATTCCTTCAACGAGCTGTCTACCGCTTCGAGCAGTGGGCCGTTCGAATGATCGGCGGGGAAGGTCAGGAAGACGAGGAGGGCGGGCGGGGGCAGTTGAGGCCCAATGAGGTCCCTCCGCTGGATGTCATGATGGTATGGCATACGTACATGCTCAATCCGAGAACATACTACGAGGACTGCCTAAGGAAGCTTCCCGGTCTCTTGAGGATTGGGTGAGTGCACACTCTTGACTAAATGCTGAATGTTTTGGCTGTTTCCCTCATCCGGGACTCGTTCTTACACAGGTCTTTCCCTCTTGTACAACTGGTCTCTTCAATCGACCAAGAAACTCTCCTCCCGCATCCCCCTTCCAATGGCCGGGTTTCTGCATTTACTTCCTTCACTGGGCAGCCATTTGAACCCCCGATCAACACGACCTCGGAGGAGACGGTCCCTGTGTTTTGTCCTAGCTGCTCCCAACCCAACACTATTCCGTGGATTACCTACAAAGGAGACGGTTATGCTCAAAGGGAGTTCGCTTGCGCTTGCACGCACTGCAAGTTCGAATTTAATAGAGAGGTAAACAGATATTTTCACTCTTATATGTTGGAGGCGTGGGCTAACGACGTCGTTTGTTCCAGACCCTTGGAATGCGCAAGTTCTTTGAAGACTTGGAAAGGTTTATGGTGGATACGAAGCGCAACTTCATGGCGTAAGTTCTGGAAGCGGTTGTCTAGAGGTGATGTCACAACCGAAGCACTCACCCTGATTTCGTTTTCCCAGAAACACCGTTCTTGATTACCAAACTGGCCTTCCGACCGATTCAAATATCTCAAATCTTTTATGTCTTCAGTATCTCCGTCTCCGAGAGGGAATGAACCCCATTCGGCCCGAGAGTCTAGGAAAGCAAATCGGATGGACCTTTCAAGCGCTTGAGGCATATTGCCGCAAAGGTTTGATGGCAAGACGGGATAAGCCCCACATAGGCACACCCAGACAGTGAGTTCGGGCCTTCCCTTTGGCTTGATTGTTCCTGGACTTGACAGCTCACGTAACGAATGATTTCGAGGTTGAATATACTTCTAGCTCCCTATCGGAATCCAGGATTGGCTTCTTTAGACTTGGCGAGTGCGGTAAGGATTCAGCTCAATACCATATGCCCCAATGCAGGTTTGGCTAATTACACTCCTTTTGTCCCTGTAATTTTTTTTTCAATGGTAGGTGATACGTCAGATGGGCTTTATCGAGAAGATGGTCAACCTCGGGTTCACGGAACCCGGTCGATGGGAAGAGGATAACGATACGTTGACCCGCTGTGTCGTCCGTTATCATCACTTCCTCGACTTGATGTCGGCCATGCCGGGTAACTTCGTAGTACCTACGCTAGTAAGCGAGACTTGTTCATGTGTTTTAGTGAACTCCGCGCTCAAATACTGCTTTAGGATATCGACTTGGCTTGGCACACTCATCAGCTGCTGTGCGACTCTTAGTACGTGCCCCGAATGCTACGAAGCTGGAAGCACTTTACTTATGCCACTTATTGCAGTCGAAAGCTGAAGGATATCATCGGAATCGTAAGTCGAGTTATCACTCAGTGTTGACTCCTATAGAGAGGGTCGTGTTTCTTACTTCACTCTATAGGTTCCCGATCACGATGACAAAGTCGGTCAAGGAGCTCTATCTACCGCCTACGAGAAGACCGCCGAAGGCTGGAAGGTACGCTTGCAGACTCTCCGCCACTCGTTACTTCGCTCACCCTACCACTAGGAACGATTCGGAGTTCCGTACTCCGTATGTGGGTGCCTACCCCCGATCAATACGTTGGATATCGCAGAGGGCGGCTCTAGTAGCGGCGGCTTCTCTCTTTTCTCGAAGAAAGGAAAATCTAAAGCCGCACCCGCACCAGAGAAGCCAATCACCAACCCTCGACCGGATTTGATTGCAACTTCAAATGACGCTGAGGGACAAACACATCCCTCCGACCATTATTCCGTGGCGATTATCAACCCGGGTCAGACTAACAAGGCCCAAGCGCAAATGCGAACGCAGGAGCTGGCTAAACGTGCCAAGGAACTTGGGAAGGCCGTCGAGAAAGGCAAGACGGATGGGTGGGCTGAGCTGATGCATAAGAGAGGGGTGGATCATGCACCGTCGTTCTTATGCCCCGTTCAATACGGCGTTGCGTGAGTGAGACCCCACAGGACGGGGGTTACAAAGCTTTGGCGCTGAGAATCTTACTTTTCTGAATAGGAAACCTTTTGGAAAGTTTGGGTAAAGATACCTTTCACCAACCGTCCCTTGTTCTGTATTTCCCTGACGACTTTGCTTTAGACAAGGCGACTGTACCACGCTTTCTGGTGGCGCCGTCGAAGGAAACTTTGAGGTCGGCGAATGTGTCAAGGGAAACGGCATGTATTCGCTTTGCGGTGCTCAGGTCGATCAGGTTAGGGGAGGACCGGAGGACACTGTGCAATATTCAGCAGCAATGGTACGTAAGATCTACCTTTTTCCCCCTTTTGGCAGAGATATTGAGAGGGTACTAATACGTTCTTTTAAAGCGGGGAGACCACGAATTGATGCAAGCTCAAGGCTGGGCGGTAAGCGCGCAGTACACTGGATATCTGGCAGGATTTACTATGGGAGGTTGTGGTGGAATGTGAAGCCGCGGGTCGTGCAAGAGTGTGCCTTAGTTTTAGCTGGCAACTGTTAAGGAGTTTTCATGGACTCATTTGGTCTAAGGACTTTGGCTGTCTTTGGGTTTACCTAGGTACTTCAACTCCCCCCACCTACCTCCCCACTCTCTTGATTTCTAAACTAGCCAAGGCAATGATTAATATAGTCAGATAGCCGACACGATCTTGTGTTTCGACGTTCCGTCACATGCCAACTTGATTCTTTGGCGCCATGAGCCGTGTGGTTTGGGGAATAATTAGATTGAGCCATATACTGAGAATGCTGCGCCAACGCGGTACATTCTGGTGAGCTGAAAACAATGTGTCAATGCATGATTCAGTTGCTTTTGCCTCAGAGTCGAATCTATTCGAGGCAAAGCGATTAGCAGGCGTAGAAGGAACGTTCCGGGTTTACCGGCGACACCGGAGGTACCCTGGCAGGTTGAGCCTGTCACGTGCCTGACCGAACGTGTCCTCGGTCACCAACACTCGATGAGTTCGCTCGCGTACACGATCGTATTGCTGGTGAAGCTGCAAATGTAGCGAATACTTTCCAAGTGAAGGACCAAAATCTAACGTCTCATCCACGAGCCGAAAGTTCAAAGTCTTGGCGTCTTCGCTTTCTTTCGCAGCAATCCTTTCGCAGCATCTCGGTATAATTAATTTAAACTCTACCAAGTCGCAAAAATAGAGCACAATGTTCGGGAACACAGAATATGTCCGGGTCGGTGAGCAATACCCACGCACTTCGGGCTGACGAAGCTGAGATTGGCTGAGCGTCACCTCATCCAGCATAAATACCTCAAGTTGCCATTATCTTAAACTTAGACGGGCTCCGCCGAGGCCACATCCACAAAACTCGTTACCAAGCTCCCCGGCGCAGTCGATTCCGCTCTTCTTCCATGTGCACTCCGGAAAATCCTCATTAGGACGGGACTACTTAAGACTCGAGGACTCGAGGTTTCATTTTCTTCAACTTTAACCTATCATGGAAACCCCATTACCCTCGTACACCGCTACTACTTCCGACGTTCCCGCTTACTCGGCCCAGCCGACAGATGCTCTGCCCGACTATGACGAGTCCGGAACATCCGCCCCTATTAGCAGCTTCGTCCCCTCTCGTGGTATCGACGACAAACTTCCAAGTCATTTCAAGATCAACAACAACTATGTCATTCCCCAACTCAAGCCCTCCGATCTCGAAGCTCACCTGGTCCTCCTGGGGGCGTTCCACCGTTTGAAGGAGGAGGTCCTTACCTTTAAGCGCGTCAAGGCTGACGTCCCTTTGGAGCCCGAGGAACGTTACGCCGTGTTCCTTCAACGAGCTGTCTACCGCTTCGAACAATGGGCGGTTCGAATGATCGGTGAAGGTCAGGAAGACGAGGATGGGTCGAGACGGTTGAAGGCCAATGAAGTCCCTCCACTGGATGTCATGATGGTATGGCATACGTACATGCTCAATCCGAGAACGTACCTCGAAGACTGTCTACGAAAGCTTCCCGGTCTCTTGAGGATTGGGTGAGTGCACGCTCTCAACCAACACCGAGTGTGTTGCCTGTGTTCTCATCTGAGAGTCGTTCCAACATAGGTCATTCCCTCTCGTGAACTTGGCCTCTTCCATCGACCAGGAAACCCTCCTCCCCCATCCCCCTTCCGAAGGCCGTGTTTCTGCATTCAGTTCCTTCACTGAGCAGCCTTTCGAACCCCCGATCAACACGACCTCCGAAGAGACGGTCGCCGTGTTTTGTCCTAGCTGCGCCGAGCCCAACACTATTCCGTGGATCACTTATAAAGGAGACGGCTACGCTCAAAGGGAGTTTGCTTGCGTTTGCACGCACTGTAAATTCGAAATCAATAGAGAGGTAGATATGTCTAACTATAACGCGCTGGGGAAGTGGGCTCACGACGTCGTCTGTTTCAGACCCTTGGGATGCGCAAGTTCTTTGAAGACATGGAAAGATTCATGATAGACACGAAACGCGACTTCATGGCGTAAGTCTCGGAGGCGCCCCTTTTTCCGGGGTCATATCACAACCGATACACTCGCCTTCATTCTCGTCTTCCAGAAACACCGTTCTCGACTACCAAACTGGGCTTCCAGTGGGTCTAGATATCTCCAATCTGTTATGTCTTCAATACCTCCGTCTCCGAGAGGGCATGACCCCCATTCGACCCAAGGGTCTGGGAAAGCAAATCGGGTGGACCTTTCAAGCGCTTGAGGCATATTGCCGCAAAGGTCTGATGGGAAGACGGGATAAGCCTCAAATCAGTACGCCCCGACAGTGAGTTCGGGCACCCCTTTTAACTGATTGTTTCAGGACTCAACGACTCACTTACGAATTATTTTGAGGTTGAACCTGCTTATAGCTCCATATCGGAATCCAGGAGTGGCTTCGTTAGACTTGGCGAGTGCGGTAAGGAGTCAGCTCAATACCATCTAACGAGACGCTAGTTTGGCTGATTACGATTCCTTTCCCCTCTATGTTTTTATGGCTATGATAGGTGATACGCCAGATGGGCTTTATCGAGAAGATGGTCAACCTCGGGTTCACGGAACCCGGTCGATGGGAGGAGGATAACGATACGTTGACTCGCTGTGTCGTCCGTTATCACCACTTCCTCGACTTGATGTCAGCCATGCCGGGTAAATTCGTAGTACCTACGCTGGTAAGCAAAGTTTGGTCACGCAGTTTGATGAACCACTCGCTCAAATGTTGCTTGAAGGACATCGACTTGGCTTGGCACACTCATCAGCTGCTATGTCAATCCTAGTACGTACCCCGTGTGTCATTAAGCTGAAGAGGCTTTACTTATGTCGTTGATTGCAGTCGAAAGTTAAAGGATATCATCGGAATCGTGAGTCGGAATCTCATTGACCCGTTAGCACTTTGACGAACGCCCGCCCTTCTTAACTAACCTTATAGGTTCCCGACCATGATGACAAAGTCGGTCAAGGAGCTTTATCCACCGCCTACGACAAGACTGCCGAAGGATGGAAGGTACGCTCGCAAACTCCCGGCACTCCCCCTTTCACTCACCTTTCAATAGGAGCGATTCGGAGTCCCATATTCCGTCTGCGGGTGCCTACCCCCGATCAAAGCGTTGGACGTCGGAGAGGGGGGCTCTAGCGGCGGATTCTCTCTTTTCTCGAAGAAAGGGAAATCCAAAGCCGCACCCGCCTCAGAGATGCCCTTCACCAACCCTCGACCGGACTTGATTGCAACCTCAAACGACGCTGAGGGACAAACGCATCCCTCCGAGCACTATTCTGTGGTGATTATCAACCCAGGCCAGCCTAATAAGACCCAAGCGCAACTGAGAACACAGGAATTGACTAAACGGGCCAATGAGCTTGGGAAAGCCGTCGAGAAAGGCAAGGTGGATGGGTGGGCTGAGTTGATGCATCAAAGAGAGGTGGATCATACGCCGTCGTTCTTATGCCCTGTTCAATACGGGGTTGCGTGAGTAGAGTTCTCCAGCACGGCTGGCAAAAACTTTGGCGCTGACAAGCTTCTCATATTCTGAATAGGAAACCTTTTGGGAAGTTCGGGTAAGGATACTTTTCAACATCGTGTCTTTTTTCTCTCGTTCCCCTACAACCTTGTTCTTTTTAGACAAGGCGACTGCACCGCGCTTTCCGGTGGCGCCGTCGAAGGAAACTTCGAAATCGGTGAATGCGTCAAGGGAAACGGCATGTACTCGCTTTGCGCTGCTCAAGTCGACCAAGCTAGGGGAGGACCGGCGGATGCTATCAAACCTTCAGCAGGAATGGTCAGTACAATCCTTCTTTTTGACCTAGGCAGCGAGAAGGCATTAAATATGGTCTTTTTTCCCTTTTGAAGACGGGAGGCAGCGAAATACAAGCCTATGGTTGGACGAAAGGTGTTCAGTACGGAGCGATGAGCCGGGGGAATTGTGCCGGAATTTGAGGCCGCGAGACTTGCAGGGTGTGCCTGAGTTTTAAGTAATTGTTAAGGAGCTCTCATGGACTCATTTGGTCTAAGAACTCTGGCTGTCTTCGGGTTTATCTAAGTACTTCAACTCCCCCAACCTTACCTCCCCACTCTCTTAATTTCTAAACTAACGAGGGTGATAATTGATATAGCAAAATTGCTGACGCGACCTTGTGTTGGACGTGCCGTCCAATACCAAATTGATTGTTTTGCGCCATGGGTGCGCCTCGGCTGGCCCAGAGGTGGTCGTGGTTTGGGCAATAGTTAGATTGAGCCATACATTGAGGACGTTTGCGCCCCGCGGTACATCCCGGTGAACTGAGTTAGGTCCGGCAAGGATCGTCGATTAGAACCTCGATAACGGGAGAGTACTTGGAGCGGTCGATCTGGGCATTACGCTATGCTTCCAGATCTGTCAGAGGGTCAGGAAGGTTGGCAATTAATTGACGATTGCAGATAGGCAGAACCTCCAGCCATCGGGTGATGATCTACCAAAATCGCGGTGCCAAAGCGTTCAACATTGATACCGCGAGATGCCGCAGAATCGGCTATCAGGATAAACGGCCAGCAACGACCAGCAACGGCAATGACTTCAGACGGTGCTGTTTGTATTATACATGAGCTTTGGGTAGTTCGCCATTAGCGGGGTTCCAGTAAGGATGATCTAGCGTAGAGGAGCTTGGAATACTTTGGCATTCTCGTTCTCGCCTGATGAATGTCCCAACGCTCCACGCGATAAACTCAATCTTGGGAGAGATGATGGAAGAATCCAATGTGTTTTTCAGCTAACCAAAACCTAGATAGAATACAAAGCGATGCCGATCCCCACTCCGGAAACTCGAAGCTGGTCATAATGGTCTCACTCACTACCCATCAGCGTGAAAAGAGGACCATCAAAATCAAATCATTTTGCCGCTGCTGCCGTTAGCCGTGTTCTTCACAACGTTGTGAGCGCGGAAGAGGAACGAGTCGATGATGGATGCCACGGTGAGGACACCACCGACGATGGCGCACATTCTACGAAAAGTGGAAACACGGGTCAGTGAAGATACGTACTTCAACTAGCTCCAAGGGGACGTACGATGTGAGGAAGTGGGCAAAGGCCTGCCTTCGTTCGTGGTGAACAATCAGCATAGGTGAGATCTCGTAGTTGAAGAAAACGCCTAGAAAAGAACGCCAAAAAAGTTTGAGTTTTCTGATCCACCGAATAGAAGCCCCCCACAGCTCGACTGACCTGGAATGCCCATGATACCATGAGTGGTCTGGACGGCAGATTTGTCTTTCTCGTTTGCTGTCAAGTCACGTTCGTAGTTGGTAACACTGAATTGGTGCGACCTCGTCTAAGAAGCGATTGAGGAAAGGGAGTGAGAACGTGGCATTTGGAAGAAATCGAAAAAAAAAAACAATCAACTCACAGCTTGTCCGTCAACGAAGTGGTATTGAGTTCCAACGACCTTGAGGAAGTATTGATACATGTAAGTGTGCGTGGGGTTCTGTTAGGAGGGAAAGAGACATCGACATTTCAGTTTCATTTTCCGCACACCGAATTGTGAGCGACACCCACGAAATTTCCGGTCGTATCAAGAGGGCTGTAAACCAAGCCAAGTCGTTTCTTCATCTCTTCGGTCAAGTGCTTGTTGTGCTTTTGACCCTCGTTTTCAAATTCGAACTTGTGGATGATGTGGCCGAAGCTGTGGACGTTGCCGTCCTTGAGGTAAGGCACGAGTTCTTGAACGTTGAAGTGGTTTTGCAGGTACGATCGTCCAGGGGAGAAGTGAAAGTTGCCGATGACCTTGTTGACGGTTACTTTGCCTTCGATGTTGCATCCTTCGGTCGACATTTCGTGAACTTTGTCGGACCAATGTTCTGCGACGCACTACGCAAGGTTCGAGTTTAGATTCCCTCCCTCCCGGGAAAAACTAGAGACCACCATACCTGCTCGATGGCGTCGGGGTTGCTAAAGCTCCAGCCGCGGTTAAGGTAAGCCTGTCGCACATCCTCGCAAGTCTGGCAACATCCGGATTCTGGAGGTTCACCGCCGTAGCAAGAACCGCAATAGCCTTCAGCACGTTGAGCAGCCAGACGATCCAATTCTCCTTTGAGTTCTATATAAATTTGCCAGATGTTAAACCGGTTTCCAACCTCACGAGGGCTCTATCAACGTACGTTGGTTGACCTTTCCATCGTCGATCCGCACCATGTTCTGGTCCATACGAGTCTTGACGAGAGTGTGGTCCAGGTGCTCCTGATGCTCTCCGCTGATGTCCATGATGTCCAAGTTCAAGACTGTGTACGCCAGCCATTGACGTTAGATGCCGTGCGTCTAGTAACTTCATCTTCGCAGGCACTCACGGAAGCATGGCACTTGCGGGAACGTAATATTCAACGACACGGTGAGACGCTCGCCTCGACTTCGGTCCACAATGACCGAGGTGTCTACGTATACCCTTCGGTAGTCCATGAATTCGACGAGGGTGAAGGTGCAGATGATTGCGGCGGATAGCATTGTCACTGGCGGGGGCCGCAGCATGAGCGAAATTCAGTGTCGAGTGCCATTGACGTGAAGGGACGACACGTACAGAGAGCACCAGTGCGGGTCTTGATTTTGACATCTTCCATAGTCTATTTGGCCGTTCACATTTCAGTTTCGACGGCGTTCATGGATACTATGCGCCAATAACAAACCGACCTTGCCGAAGGCATCGAAGCCTTTGAAGCCGGAAAGGAAACCTCTGGCCATTGTCGTGTGCCGATTACCGCAGAGCCAGAGACGGTGACTAAAAGGGGTCCTAAAAGGATAATGGAATGGAACGAAGGGTGGTGGGAGAGAGAGAGAGAGAGACTGGTGAAAGGACTGTCGTAGTTAAGATTGCAATGTCGAGCGTAGAAATCCGAACATTCGGAAAGACGTGGCACCCGACAAGATTGGCCCCGCACCGGCGAGACGACGTGTCTTCCGGGTTATTTCCTTACGAGCTTCTAACTGCACCACGACCACGATGGCAACTTCATAGCTCAATCCCATGTCGCAAGAAACCTCCGAGAGATGGCAGAAATTCGCCGCAAGGTCTCCCGTCCAGACAGCGTGATAGTCCAACACCGGAACAGGGCTGGGCCCGTGCCCTCATCTCGGGAAAGCTTCGTTCACTCTAATCCCACCCGTAAAGGCCCAAGGGTTCATTCCCATGATTATCATTACTCTGTCAAGTCGCATGGCCATCGAATCGGAGCCCAGCCCTAAGTCTCACCACATGACCGCGCCCCTCTGTCTCCCCGTTCCAGGCCCAGCACCAATAACACCCATAACAGCACTCTTGGGCACGCCTAAGGCCTGAGCCATCTCCATGTCGTCATGCTGAACGTGGGATCGTCAGTGTTTAGCCGCAATGGCATCGAAGGAGCGTCGATCACGAGACCCACCATTAGCGCAATGAACCGAAAAGAGTCCAGAGGACTTCCTCTACCCTGATCGAATTGAGCTACACAAAGTCCGTTTAGTCCGTTTGCCTTGCAACACTCTCCAGGGCCGAAGTTGCCCTGGACACCCCCTCCGGAAAGAGCCGTGCAGTCTCCTTGCCTGTTCGAGCGCGGTCTCAGTTAGCATCGTAACCAGTTAACCTATAGATGCAAGCACACACCCAAACTTGCCAAAAGGCTCCCTTAAAAATTTGAACCCGGGGTGAGATTGCGTTGACGTTTCGATTCAACCAGCGCAGACTCACGAAACCCCGTAATGGACGGGACACAAGAACGACGGCGTATGATCCGCTGCCGCTCTTTTCTGCATGACCTCCGACCACTGCCCCGCTTTACCCTTCTCCACGCTCTTCTCCAGGTCCTTGGCGCGTTTCGCCAACTCTTGTCTGCGGACTTGAGCTTGCGCCATGTTGCGCTCGCCCGGGTTGAGAATCGCGACCGCATGATGGTCCGAAGGATGAGTCTGGTCAGCAACGTCGTCCGACGGAGAGATCAAATCGGGTCTGGCATTCTCAAATGGCTTCTCCAATGCGGCTTTGGATTTGCCTTTCTTTGAGAAGAGGGACAAGCCGCTGCTGCCCGACCCTCCAGAGATGTCCATCGACTTCAGTGGCGGAAGGCATCCACAAACAGAGTACGGTACGCCGAAATGCGTCTTCCATGCTTCAGCGGTCTTGTCGTACGCGTCGGATAGTGCGCCTTGGTTGACTTTGTCGTCGTGATCAGGAACCTGCGTGAGTTGTTTGGGGCGTGTCAGCGACCAACAGAGTCAGCGACTCCAGAAAGACCCCTACAAGTCCAATGACATCGTGCAACTTTCGGCTGAAAAGGGCTTTAGTTAATATCCAGGTAGCAGCAAACGAGATGACCTACTAAGAAATACAGAATAGTTGATGTGTGTGCCACGCCAAGTCGATGTCCTTGTGAAGTCCGTGTTGGTTAGTACCCTCGACCGCTTTGGTTCTCTCAGTAAAATCTACATACAAGAGTTGGGACAACGTAGTTCCCTGGTGACACCGCCACAAGTTCAAGGAAATGGTGGTATCGAACGACGCAACGAGTCAAGGTTTCGCTGTCTTCTTCCCATCGGCCCGGTTCGGTGAAGCCTAGGTTGACCATCTTCTCGACGAATGTCATCTGACGAATGACCTAGGGATGCAATAGTTAATTTCAAGACGTGCGGATGATTGATTTTAGCAGTGATCAGACTCACGGCGCTGGCAAGGTCCATCGAGAAAGGTCCTGGATGGCGGTAGCCGGCCAGGATAACGTTCAACCTGACCACCCTATTCAGTGAATAGCCCTCACAACAAACCCGGATTCATATCTACTCACACTCTCGGAGTGTCAATGGCAGGCCGATTTCTCTTGCCGAGTACTCCCTTTCGACAAAACTCTTCCACCGACTTCATGGTCCATCCGATCTTCTGAGCGAGTACCTCGGGTCGGATGGGTTCCATACCATCCCGAAGGCTCAGGATTTGCCATGAAAGGCCCTTCGATAACACTGGGTCTATGGGAATCCCGTTCTGGTAGTCGACTACGGTGTTTCTGTAATACGAAATAGACGCTAAGCCGAAGGGCGTAAAGGGGAAGGAGGGGAGGATGAACGTGACTAACGCAAGAAAATACTGATCAGGGTCGCGCATGCAGTTCTCCATGTCCTCGAAGAACTTTCTTACGCCGAGAGTCTAGGGACCTACAAGGTTATCACACGCACACTGGATACCGGACATCGAAGGGAACGTACCTCTCGAGTAAACTCGAACTGACAGTGCGCACATGCACAAGCGAACCCTCGCTGTGCGTATCCATCCCCTTTGTAGGTAATCCACGGAATTGAATTTGGCTGCGAGCAACTGGGACAGAAAACTGTGACGGTCTCCTCGGAAGTGGTGTTGGTAGGGGGTTCAAACGACTGCCCGGTAAGGGAGTTGAAAGCGGCGACACGGCTCTCGGAGGGAGGGTGAGGCAAGAGAGTCTCTTGGTCCACCGAGCCTGCTAGTTGCATTATGGGAAAAGACCTAAAATGGAATTTACACGTCAAATTTCTGATCGGTTCACAAAAGAGAGAGACCGACCCTAATTTCAGAAGCCCTGGGAGTTTCCGCAGACAGTCCTCATAATATGTCCTTGGGTTAAGCATGTACGTATGCCACACCATTATAACGTCCAACGGAGGAACCTCGTTCGCTACCAATCGCCTTGGCTGATCACTGGCGGGCGCTGCATCCTCCCCCTCATCTCCACCTATCATCCGAACCACCCACTGCTCAAAGCGATATACGGCGCGTTGAAGAAACACGGCATACCGCTCGTCAGGTTCCATAGGGATGTCGGCCCTGACGCCTTTGACGGTTCGAACCTCCTCCCGAAGTCGGTGAAACGCACCAAGAAGCGTCAAGTGAGCCTGAAGGTCTGAAGGCATAACTTGGACCTCGACGTATTGGCCATTAATCTTGAAGTGGTTCGGGACCTTGTCATCGATCCCCCCTGAGGGGACGAAAGCGCTTGGTTGAGTAGACGCCGCTGAGTCCTCGTAGGCAGGCAGGGCGTCCGACGGCTCGGCGCTGTATGTGGGAGCTTCAGCTGTAGCAGCGGTGTATGCAGGTAGAGTAGTTGCCATGATTAACTGATCAAAGGACGGACTTGGCTTTGCTTATTATAAGGGGTGTCGATCAGGACGAGGTTTCTCCGAGGCGCAGCCACACCGGCCCTGGATGTGTCCCATTTTAGATATCGTGCAAGTGGAGCCTCATGATACTAAATGCATGGCCCTTGACATTTGAACTCGCTTCTTGAAGATGATAGCGCCTTTAACCAATGGCTTGACAGTTTGCCAAGACTGCGTGAATACTGCGTCTTAGGTGCCCTTGACCAGGTTTGAGCTTTCCATATGCTGACCGGCATTGTCGAAGCCCAGCTGAGTTTCGCAGCCTGCAGATTGCTAGAGGCTGCAATCCAAGCCGATCCTGATAACGGTGAGATAGGGGTGGCGGTCAGTCACAAAAGATGTGGGAGAAATCTTTCTTATACTGGGGCATGCCGGACGTCACCGAGCCGTTTTGTCGAGGAGGGATTAATGCTTGCAGGCGGTGAGCACGAATACGGCTGGTCTTTTGAGCGGAAAGCGGGTTTATTGAACAATTTTGGTTCGGCACAGCGATTCTGGCACCCATTGGATGAAGTCCGGCTTTCCCCGAGGATAGTGTCACACGTCACACCTGTCACGTCAGCTGCTGTTCTGCTCCATCTCCCCTTCGCGATCTCCCAACAGAACATCGATCAGGATGCAGCATTTCACATACCCAAAGGACATTAGCGAATCTACGTCTGGAGAACGTCAATTATCCTCTGTACCTCGAAGCACTGATGCGGACGACACCCGCATGTAGAAGGGAAAGTATTCCAAAATTAGGTATTTGCTCGAAACTAGTGCATCATGGAGCTAAGGAGAAGCAACCTGGGAGAGAGAGGTTCGAGATTCGCCGCAAGGCCCCGGTCCAGACGGCATCATAGCCCAATGCCGGAACAGGGCCGGGTTCGTGCCCTCATCTCGGGAAAGCTTCGTTCGCTCTAACCTCAGTAATAAAGGCTCAAGGTTTCACCTTCATGATTATCTTTATTCTGTCAAGTCGCATGGTCATCGAATCTGAACCAGCCCTAATGTTCACCACATGAACGAGTTCGTCTGTCTACCCGTTCCAGGCCACGCCTAAGGACTGAGCCATCTCCATGTCGCCATGCTGAACGTGATATTATCAGCGTTGAATCGCAATGGTATCAAAAGAGCGTCGACCACAAGACCTACCATTACCGCAATGAACCGAAGAGAGTCCAGAGGACCTCCTCTACCCTGATCGAATTGAGCTATACAAAGACTACTTAGCCCGTTTGCTTTGCAACACTCTCCAGGACCGACGTTGCCCTGGACAGCCCCTCCGGAAAAAGGCGTACAGTTCCCTTGACTGTCAATGAGCATCCAAGCATTAGCTTCGTGACCAATCGGTCTATTGAGGCAAGCACGCACCCAAACTTGCCAAAAGGCTCCCTGAGAAGTTCGAATCCGAGGTGAGAATGCACTCGTGTTTAGATTCAACGGCTGCCGCAGACTCACGAAACTCCGTATTGGACGGGGCACAAGAACGACGGCGTATGATCCGCCGCTGCTCTTTTCTGCATGACCTTCGACCACTGCCCAGCTTTACCCTTATCCACACCCTTCTCCAGCTCCTTGGCACGTTTCGCCAACTCCTGTCTCCGAACTTGAGCTTGTGCCATGTTACGCTCGCCCGGGTTGAGAATCGCGACAGCGTGATGGTCCGATGGATGAGTCTGGTCGGCCACACCATCCGAAGGAGAGATCAAATCGGGTCTGGTATTCTCAAAGGGCGTTTCCAATGCGACTTTGGATCTGCCTTTCTTTGAGAGAAGGGGTAAGCCACTCGTGCTCGGCCCGCTGCAAATGTCCATGGTCTTCACGGGCGGAAGGCATCCACAAATGGAGTATGGCACGCCGAAACGCGATTTCCATGCCTCAGCAGTCTTGTCGTACGCGTCAGATAGAGCACCTTGGTTGACTTTGTCGTCGTGATCGGGAACCTGCGTGAGTTGTTCGCGGCAGTTCAGTCACCATTTCGTTAGGGAATCAAAGAGTCCCTACAATTCCAATAACATCGTGCAACTTTCGGCTGAAAAGGAACTTAGCTGCTATTAAGATAGTATCAAACGAGTTGACGTACTAAGAATCGCAAAGCAGCTGATGCGTGTGCCATGCCAAGTCGATGTCCTTTGGAATTCCGTGTTGGTCAGTACTCCCCCGACCGCCTTGTTTATCTCAGTAACTTCGACGTACGAGAGTTGGGACAACGTAGTTTCCCGGAGACACCGCCATAAGGTCAAGAAAATGGTGGTATCGAACTACGCAACGGGTCAAGGTTTCGCTGTCTTCTTCCAATCGGCCTGGTTTGGTGAAGCCAAGGTTAACCATCTTCTCGACGAATGTCATCTGACGGATTACCTAAAAATGCGGTAGTTTATTTCAACACGCGAAAGCGATTGATCCCAGTAGCGGTCAGACTTACCGCGCTAGCAAGGTCCATTGAGAAGGGACCTGGATGACGGTAGGCAGCGAGAATAATGTTCAACCTGGCCGCCCTATTCAGCGAACAGCCCGCACAACAAAACAGAATCCATAGCCACTCACTGTCTCGGAGTGTCAATAACAGGCTTATTTCTCTTGCCGAGTACTCCCTTTCGACAATACTCTTCCACCGACTTCAGGGTCCATCCGATTTTCTGAGCGAGCACCTCGGGTCGGATGGGATCCAAACCCTCCCGAATGCTCAGGACGTTCCATGAAAGACCTTTCGAGAATACTGGGTCGACGGGAACTCCACATTGGTAATCTACGACGGTGTTCCTGTCATACGAAGGAGGCGGTGAGCGTTACAAAGAGCCTGGGGAAAGGAGGAGCGAAACGAGGGGACTAACGCAATAAAATTCCGATCAGGGTCGTGCATGCAATATTCCATGTCTTCAAAGAATTTCCGGACGCCAAGAGTCTGGAAAACTCATAGGATCATGAAGCGGCCTTCGGCAAAGTAAAGCGTCGGTAACATACCTCTCGATTAAACTCGAACTGACAGTGCGAGCATGCGCAAGTGAACCCTCGCTGCGCGTATCCATCCCCCTTGTAGGTGATCCATGGAATTAATATGGGCTGAGAGCAACTGGGACAAAAAACTGTGACAGTCTCCTCGGAAGTGGTGTTGGTAGGGGGTTCGAACGATTGACCAGTAAGGGAGGTGAAAGCCGCGACACGGCTCCCGGATGGGGGATGAGGCAGGAGAGTCTCTTGGTCAACGGAGCCTGCTAGTTGCATTAAGGGGAAAGATCTAAAATGGATTATACGTTGAGTTTCTGATTGGCTCACGAAGGGGAGAGGCGCGCAACCGACCCTATTTTGAGGAGCCCCGGAAGTTTCCGCAGACAGTCCTCATAGTAGGTTCTTGGGTTAAGCATGTACGTATGCCATACCATGATAACGTCCAGCGGCGGCACCTCGGTCTCGCCCAATCGTCCCGGTTGATCACTGGTTGGCGTTCCGTCTTCCCCTTCCTCTCCGGGACCCATCATTCGGACCGCCCACTGCTCAAAGCGATACACGGCACGTTGAAGAAACACGGCGTACCGATCATCAGGCTTCATAGGGATGTCGGCCTTGACATGGTTGATGGTCCGGACTTCTTCCCGAAGTCGGTGAAAAGCACCAAGGAGCGTCAAGTGAGACTGAAGATCTGAAGGCTTAACTTGAGTCTTGACATATTGACCATTGATCTTGAAGTGGTTTGGGACCTTTTCATCGATCCCCGCCGATGGGACGAAAGTGCTTGATGGAGCAGACGCTGTTGAGTTCTCGTACGCGGGTAGGGCATCCGACGCCTCAGCACTGTATGTGGGGGCTTCAGCTATAGTAACGGTGTATGCAGGTAAAGCAGTAGCCATGGTTAATTGATGTTGAAGGGTGGACTTGGCTCTGCTTTTTATAATGCACGTCGATCGTGATGAGGTTTCTCCGAGCACTTGACCAGGTTTGGGGTTTCCATATGCAGACCGACATTGCCGGAGCCCAATTAAGCCTTGCAACTTGCGGATCGCTTGAAACTGCAATTAAAACTGATCATGATAACTGTGGGATTGGGGTTAGCAAGCGACTCTGTCACCCATTGGGGTTTCGGTCATACCACCGAGCATATAGGCACGGAGTTATTTTGAGAACTACGTATGCTTGGTTTTGCCCTGGTACAGCTACTCTGCCACCGACTGAATGAAATTCAAGTTTCGGTCATATCGCCGAGCATACAGGAACGGTGTTGTTTTGAGAACTGTGTATGCTTGGTTTTGGTCGGGCACAGCGACTCCGTCACCCTTGGGAAAGTCGGGTTCGGTCATATCGCCGAGCATCCAGGCACGCGTCACACATGTCACGTCACTTGCTCTCTTTCCTGGCCTATGCACCGTTTCACATACCCAAAGAAAAATTAACGAATCTACATTCTGGAGAAGGTTAACTATTCGAAGCCCGTGGACGACACAGCACCTACATATAAAGGAAAGTGCTCCAAAATTAGGTCTTTGCCCGAAACTAGTGCATCATGGAACTAAGGAGAAGGAGCCTGGGACACGGAGCGGTTGGCGGAAGGGATGGATGAACTGTGGTGGGGTCCTCCGTATCTGGGGGAGGCGAACGTTGTGGTTCCCCAGATAGTTTCTCCGCTTCGTGTACGGCTTCAAGAAGCCTTTTCGAGTTGGTTTTGCCCCATAAGTGATCAAGGCTCTCCGATATTTGTGCCGCATCGTGAATCAAGGCCTTGGCTTCCTCATACCGAGCTTGACGGAGTCGTATTTCGGCTAGCCCCAGCGACGAGTCCGCTCGACCCGCATCATTCCCGAGATTCGTATGGATGGCCAACGCTCGGGAATAGGTGTCCTCTGCTTCTGAGTACTTGGAAAGTATTTCGTAGACGTTTGCGAGCCCGAGGGATACGTTCGCTTGACCGAAACTATTGTCAATCTTTCGAAAGATCGCCAACGCTTGACTGTAAAATTCCTCTGCTTCGATGTACTTCAACTGCGCTTGGCACAGGTCTCCGAGCTGTTCCAATGCATTCCCTCTGCCCAAGTCACTCCCGAGGTTCGTGTAGATGCCCAGTGCCAGGGTATACAACTCCTCCGCCTCCGCGAACTGGGACCGTACTTGATGAATGCCTCCGAGCCCACGCAACGCGTTCGCTCGACCCACGTCATTTCCAATGCTTGTGTAGATATCTCGGGCTTGCGTATAAGAGTCCTCTGCCTCCGCGAAGCTCGTCCGTGCTCGGTAAATGTCTGCGAGGCCAAGCAGTGCGTTCGCTAGGCCCACTCCATTCCCAATTCTCGCGTAGATATCCCGTGCTTGGGTGTAGTATTCCACTGCTCTGGCATACTTTGACTGCACTCTATGGATATCTCCAAGCGTGAGCGATCCCGTCGCTTCGCCCCAGTCATTCCCGATGCTCGTGTAGATTTCAAGCGCTCGAGTGTATGATTCCACCGCTTCCTCGAACTTCGACCGAACGCGATGGATGTCCCCAAGCGTAAGCAGTGCCGTCGCTCGGCCCCAATCATTCCCGATACTGGTGTATATCTCTAGCGCCTTGCGATAAGACGCCTCTGCCTCGGCGTTTCTTGACTGCGCCCGATGGACCTCTCCGAGGCGCAGTATGATCCCGGCTATTGTTGGTTTATCACCAGTCGATTGAGCGATGGCCAATCCATCCTCCAACATCCTTGAAGCCTCCTCGTATCGGTCTTGCAAACGATACATTTCCCCCATTTGCAGTAGGAGAGCAGGGGATCGAACTCTATCTTCTGTTGTTCTCGGGACGGCGGAAGGCTGTCGTAAAAATACCGTTAGAACTTTGGTTCGACTATCGTTGATTCCCAACTCACAATCCATTGGAGGAATTTTCGGCATTCAGCGACAGAGGGTCGTGCCCTGGGCCCAGCCCTCCAACATCTAAGCATCACGTCGCAGAGCCGGTGGACCTGCGAGAGCTGGTCATTGGTGTGGACAGAAGGAAGTTGCCCCATTATAACTTTGATTGTGATGAGATTCGGGTTTTTCGTCTCCGGAAAGGGATAATTATCTGTGACGACCTGGTGTAAGAGCGGCAGGTGAATGAAATAGTAAGGGTGCCAATCTGTGTTACTCATTTGGATTTGCACACCCACCTCCCAAGCGATCCATCCAAATGCCCACACATCGCTCGCCAAACTTGGCTGTTCTTCATTGAGAACCTCGGGTGCCGCCCACCGAAAGGACCAGCGTGGACCCGTCAGCGTCAACTCGGCATCGGAAATTGACAGTGCAACCTCCGCAGAGGGATTGTGTGCGGCCGTGTCGTAGTTTGCTGGGGCTACTTGATTAGGGGGCGGATTGACCACGAGATCAGGAGCGTTCCTCAGGACGCGGGCGGAACCGAAGTCGGTGATGACCGCACGGTGGTCCGAGTTTACGAGAATGTTGAGCTAAACAAGATGCGGTTATCAAATAGAGATAGTCATGGTCCGGAAGTGAAGCTTACAGATTTGAGGTCCCCGTGACAGATGGGCGGTTGGCGCGTGTGGAGATACTCGAGGCCGGATGCCACATCTTGAATCTTGGGGGGAGCAATAATCAGAACCTATCCCTAATCCGATATCCACACCGGGTCTGCAACGCACCAATGACACTCGTTCGGGAAGCTCCCATTTACCGGAAAGAAGGAATTCACGAACGTTGCCATTGGCTTCCCAAGGAAAAACCAGCCAGATGATTCGCTTTTTCGTATCCTCCACAAATCCCACTATCTTGATAATATGAGGATGAGAGAGTCCATCCACCACACGCAGTTCGTTGACAAATGCCTACGAAAGGAATGCTGAGTCACGGTGACTGTATCGCAACTCCGAAGGACTTACGCGAAGCGATCGTTCGTCGTCGACGCTATCACCCAAACGAAGTTTCTTCACCGCTACTGTCCTTCTCGAGTCTATTTGGCCCTCTGGTTTGGAAATAATCGTCGCGACCACCACATCGCCCATCCCTCCTTTGCCTATAGGGCCATCTCCAACGAACTTGATTTCGCTGATATCGATGCGTCTCGCCGAGAGTGTGGCAAGGACATCTCGCTGGACCGGATAGACTGGTCAGGAGCACACCAAAGGACCCAGGAACCCAGCTGCCAGCAGTGCGGCCAAGTACTTACCGCCGAAATCTTGATCCCTTTGGATTCCTGGGCGTCCACTGTGTTGGGAGACTGGTTCGAATCGCTGGGATGTAGTCTCTCCGGCGACACTCCTCCCAGAACGGTATCAACCCCACCATCTTTAGCTTCGGATGACTCTAACATGGAATTCGGATGGATGGATGGTGGTTCAGAAAAGTCGAGTTAAGGAGGGTTGTGGTGAGGCTTTGCCGGGTTCGCACGTTCTCCTAAATGTTCACCCGATGCTGCCAACTTGCTCCGCCTCTCTGTACGATTGCGCTTTAAGCTGAAGCTTGACATGTGGTGCAACCACTCCGGGTAGTAAATGAAGAACTGAAAATATACTGTATGTAGGAGCAGAAACTTGGGGTCAAGGAGCTTCTTGGACGGAGAACTCGGCGTTTTCCTTCAGAACACGACCGAATCCGCTCTAGGGGTTTCAAATCCATGCCACACGTTACAGTAGGCATGCTCGTTCACGCCAGATGAGATATATGCAGTTTACATTCCTACGTCTTATATCTACAATTGCAAAAGCTACCCTAAGCAACTAGCGACGTGTCGCCACACCCCCGCCCAGGAAGCATAGTGAAACGCTACTACATCGAAAACGCGTCGGCCCCAAAATCGTAGAGCGACGCGTATTCCAGGTAGTCGCTAGTCACTACACCACCAAGTCGAGTTTGTGGGACAACCCAAGGTCACGTCGATCAACTCCACGAAAAGAGTAAGAAAGGAGTGACGTCACGCGAGCAGAGTGTCCCCCTCACGCACCCGGCCGAGAAGCCCATTGACGCGCTACTACCAAGACCGCAGTCGCAAATGCGCCTTGACACGCTACTACCAATATGGCAGTCGAAGATGCATCTGCAGACACGGTAGTAATGAGGCAATGAACCACTGAGACGGGTGTATGAGTTCCAAGAAGCATAGTGTCGCGCTACTACCTGACGTGCCGTCGACGGAGGTCGCAGACACGGCGGGTAGTAATGGGACACTATACCACTTGGAAGGGTAGGAGTGGGTGGTGCTAGTTGATTAGTATGAGAGGAGAGGCGAGGGGGAGAGGGAGGGGAAGTGATGGGGAACAAAAGCCGAGAGGAGAGGTTGGTCTTTTATACGTTTCCGTCTCCTCCCCAACCGATCGTCAGTTGGTTATGACGTGTCATTCTTTCAATATATCCCGTTTCAGTCTTGGCCCGACGCCAAGCCTCCCCAAAAGTTATTCCCTCAACGGGGTGTACCTCGTATCTAAATTCGGGCCGATTGAATTGTCTTGCACGCGGGCCTTCGATCATCTTGTCCCAGGCTCGATGGAAATCTGTACGTCACATGATGTCGTCGTTGTTTACAGTGTCCGTACAGCGTCAATACCCTCCTTTCCGCGTCGCGCTTTACATTCGTTGCAAACCCACTCGCCCTTTGGAAAGGCGGTCATGCCAACACACGCGAGATAGAACTGGGGAAGTGACAGGTGAACAGAGTTATTAATCAGCCTGAATAATGAACGAGACCGGAAGTTAAAACTCACCCATTGCCGTTGGCATTGGTCGTCGTCGTAGCCGATCATTTCTCCGTAACTCATGCGATTACAGTAGCAATACGTTCTCCTATCATCGTCATCACCGGGTTCCTCGCCCCCATTCATGTTGGCGTTCCCAGCTGGGACATTAGCACTAAAGTCATCCAGAGTACCGCGAGTGACGGTCTATTGGCCCGAAGTCGACGTCGTCAAACGTGGGCCCTAACGCCAAACCGTGATGACGCGGCGGTTCTTCATTCTCGTTCGTGCTGGCCTTTGGATTTGCCTGTAGGTGCCTAACGTGATGAAGATGCTGGAGAATGTGGAGTGAGGACGGACGTTGCGTCGGGTCCTTATTCCAACAATTACCAATAAGATGCTGGAGAGCATCCAAGAGTCTAACGATTGCGGCGAATCCGACTTGACGCAGCTCGAATATGGTGTACCCCTATCCCAAATGTCACTCTGCTGAGTATTTTTAGCTTGAATATCTAGGAAAAGCCCCGAACTCGTCTACCGCGCAGATCCTCTGATCGATCGCGACGTTATAAAACCGGATACAGCCTCAGACTCTTTAAGGAAAGTGGCCAGGCCAAAGTCGCACCGAATGGCGTGAGTTCGTCATTGACGAGCACATTCGCCTATTAATACCGTTGGACGACATCGGCCAAGAGGTATGACGGAAAATTGCTCACAGGCTTACTAGTAAGGTCTCCGTTCCAGATGGGCGGAGACCAACCGTGCAAATACGCCAGCCCCGAGGTTATGCCCCCAACCTGTGTTGCTCCGACTCAAGACGTTGAGATGGCACTCGAGGAAGCGAGATATGGGTAAACTTACAAAGCGTAGTCGAGCTCCTACATTCGCCTGCGTCCGCTTCATGTACTCTGTTACATTTGCCGTTAGCCATGTATGGGGATATAAGTTGAGCGCAGATATAATTATAGCTCAGGTAGTAGCCGAGGAGCTCCAGGGCGTTTGGATGCTTCGCTCTCGCCCATATTTTTATTTCTCTAGCAAGGCGCTGAGGCATCAGGGAGCAATGATTGGGAGTGATGCAGCGACTGACAGCTAAACATCGCCGCCCGAACCCTCGTTCCTTGGGCCTGTACGATCCGTAACTGCTTGACAGCAAATTGCGATGATCCATCCAGCGCTGCTAAGAGTACCTTTTTGTACCCTCCAATTTCTAGTTCCGAATTGCTGAAGAGACAATAAGTTGAGAAGGGTGATCAGGGGATGAGCCAACTCGCCGAGGGTTGATTGCTGCGAAGCCATATGTATAACGTGTTATAATCGGCTCGGGATCCGAAATCCTCGAGTGACTTACAAGTGCCTCGCTATTTGTCCCCCAGTCCATAGAAACTCACTAACGGGCGGTTTCGCTTGGCGGTCGAGAAGAGGTTGGAGAGGGTAAACAGGCTGCGGCGAGGCGTTTGTCCACATCTTGAGGCACTGCCAGGACGTGATATATAAGCTCCATAACGGCTATCAGAATGCAAAATGGTACAACAGTACTCGCGAGCAAGAGGTCAATACGGAGAGAACAAGATACGAAAGCTGCTACAAACTCATGCGGGACAGACATATCTGGCGCGTCCAGTGACGCTGGTTAATAGATCTTAAAATACTACTACTGCTGGCCCGCGGGCATTAGCCGCCTAACCCATTTAAGGAATTTATCGCAGTCCCCCACATCACGCTCCATACCCAGTTTATCGTAAAGTACGGATGCTTCGCAAACGAGATGTTCGGCCTCTCCGTATTGCGCCTGGCGGCGACGCAGCCAGCCTAGGTACCAAAGATTGTTGGCCAAAGATTGCATGTCTCCGATCTGACGATATACCGCCTGAGCCTCCAAGTACGACGTTTCGGCCTCCGTATACTGTCTCAAAGCCGAGAAGGCACGTCCTAGCCCTTGGACGGAGTTGGCAAAGCCGAGCTGAGACCCAACTTCAGAGTAGATATCGCGAGCTTGGATGTAAAATTCCTTGGCTTTGGAATACTCGCCTTGCATGTGGTACACATCTCCCAGACCCCTGACCGAGCTGGCAAAACCGGCCTGATGCCCAATTTCAGAGTAGGTGTTGCGGGCTTGGATGTACAACTCCTCGGCTTTGACATACTCCATTTGCATCCGGTAAACATCTCCCAAATGGCTGACCGAGTTGGCGAAGCCTTCCAGATTTCCGATTTGAGAGCAGGTATCGCGGGCTTGGATGTACAATTCTTTGGCTTTGGAATACTCGCCTTGCACGTGGTACACATCTCCCAGACCCCTGATCGAGCTGGCAAAGCCGGCCCGACTCCCGATTTGAGAGTACGCGTCGCGGGCTTGGATATACGTCTCTTCGGCTTTGGAATACTCGCATCGCATGTGGTATAGGTCCCCAAGAGCGTTTAATGCTCTGGCCCCGCCTTGTTTATCTCCAGCCGACTCGGCAACCACCAATGACTGTTGGAAGTACTTTTCTGCATCAGATATAATGCCATTCTGCATCTGAATCCAGCCAAGGGCACACAGTAGTCCGCTCGAGCGGGTTGTGCCCAATCCGTTCACATCGAAGCTTAAGGGTATAACTTGATCCTGCAGGAATGCCAAGTAGGTACGTGCAAATTACAACAACAAGAACCCCTTACCATGAATGAAATTATTTGTTTGCATCTAATAGCCGTTGGTCGCTCATTCGCATTTAAACTCCAACACTGGCCCATCAGACTACAGAGTGCCTTGACTTGCTTGAGCTGAGTATTATCTCCAACCGCCGGAAGATCGCCTCTCAGGATGCGTAGAACAACTGCAAGTTCATTCTCCTCGCCAAATGGAAAGTTCCCCGTGACAGCCTGAATCGATCCGGGAAGCGCTTGAGCACAGAATGCTCCTTAATGCACGCCGACGCACCTCCCAACAAATCCAGCCGAATGCCCAGATGTCGCTTGCCAAATCTGGTAATTTTCCTTCCAGCAGCTCCGGAGCTGCCCACCGGATGGTCCAAGCAGGACCTGTCATCGTGATGAAATCCCCAGACTCAGCCAGCTCCGCCTTTAATGACCCCATAGTGTTCACTGTTGTCGCGATTCGATCTTGGATGTTTATCCCAGCTGCTGTGCCCGGGCTTCTAAACGCCGCTCTGGTCGCGGAATTCACCGTACGAGCAGAACCAAAGTCCGTAATAATTGCCTGGTTCTCGGAATTGACCAGGATGTTGAGCTGTATTCGGGTGAACGTCAGCCTTCGCAAAAAAAAAAAAAAAAAAAAAAAAAACGATGATGAGGAAGTCCATCAAGCTTACCGATTTCAGATCACCGTGGCAGATTGGTGGTGTCCTTCCATGGAGATAATTCAGCCCCTTGGCAATGTCATTGATCTATGGTTCTATAAGCGAAGGATAGATCGTCATAGCGAAAGAGAAGTGTTTACCAAGGACACACGTTCTGGGAGCTCCCAGTCGGCGGACTGAATGAACTCCCGCAAATTGCCATTCTTCTCCCAAGAAAATACTATCCACGCGATGCTCTGTTCTGCGTCTTCGACAAAACCCACGATTCTTACCACGCTCGGATGGGATAAGTCATTTAGAAGCTTAACCTCATGAGCAAAGGGCTTGACACAAACGATATCCGTGTTAGAATTTATCCATCACTGCCAGTGGAAAACTTGCAAGAGCTTACAGCAAGAGTTCGGTCATCGTCGGTGTCGTTGTCGAAACGCAGCTTCTTGATGGCCACGTACTCCGGGTCCTTGGATCCTGGGGCACTCGAGGATTCGGCGGGAACAAGGATCGCTGCCTCCACGTCCGCTTTCCCGCCTGCCTTCGGGGATTTATCCTCGAGCGGTCTGATTCGGCCTTTCTCGACTCGGAGATGTCCCAATGATCCAAGTACTTTTCTCTAAAGCGGAACTTGGTGATTAGCTTCCTGAAATCCCAACGAAAGGTGCATAGAGTAAACCCGCCCACTGGACAGATCCTAAGACACGTCATCGACAAGTGTGGGGACTGCTCTCTTGAAGCTCTTTAATAGTGCCAGCCACAGTAGAATGAGCCTGAACAAACTATGCGGTGATGGGGTGAATGATTGGGCTGGAGGTAGGGAGGTTCCCGCTACTTTAGGAGTGGGTTTCTTTGGCGGGCAAGGGGGGTCTGGTCACGTGCGCTACATATTTCACGACTGAAATTCCCTCTATGTGACTCTTCAAGTTTCTCCGAAGTGTTACCGATCACTGCCTCAGTATGCCATACATTACATGTCAATTTTCTACCGTCTAACTTTCGACCAAAGCTCGAGGGCCGAAATGCATCTTGAAACGCCGTTAAGTGCTGTATTCGCCATGGTACTCGTTCGGCTTGTGACCTCAGGAGATGCGACCCCCGTCGCTTTCAGGACCATAGCAAACCCGACCAATCCACTGTGGCTAACGTCGACAACTATGGTGGATCCGGAGGCCTTCTGGCACTGGTAAACTAGTTTGTTGAAGACACCAAAGGATCACAAAACCTTACTATTTAAAACAAGCTGCTCGATACAAATACAAGAGTTCTCTTTTTATGAGTGAGATATCACATCGAGGTTGATATTTGATTCAGGTGAGACGAAGGGACGGGCGAGTGTCTCGGGTAGCGTACATTGTCAAAGATTAAGAACTTTTTCTTGGTGACTGGTTTAGTTTACCGTGACATGAGAAGTGCCGCGCGTATAGGTTTCCACCAACAGGCTAAGCGCTTATCTATCCTCCCTCTCTGGTTCAAGTGACTCCGTGCAATAATATTAGTATTCACGCTCTTCGCTCTCTCGCTGCAATCACTCATTGTAGCTTACAAATACCTTCACCACGATCGATGGGTGAGCTGATATTTGAATGCCGACATATTCCGTACAGGTAAACGGCGCTTCTTCTACATTCCTAAATAGCCTCACGATGGACAGGAGGGGGAAGTGATTCCGAGAGAGTATTAAGGGTTCGTAACGCACCTGCAGTGAGTAAACGAACCGCGTGCAGGAATGAGAGAACGCGGAACAGACTGGATGATAACCTCCATCCTCGAGACGTTTATACTGGCCAGTAAATCCGTCTGGTCCACTTCCGGCATCTTGTCATACCCGCTGTCTTCCACTCGCTCAGAGGCAACGAGTGCGGCGACTTCCACTCTGAATCCGTATAAACCCAACCATCTAAAGGATTGAATTGTTCGATGCGGTGGTAGCAGGTGAAACCATTTTGTTGGTCGAACGGCGCACCTTGGTCCGGTAGTGCTTGATGCCAATTCGAGCGAAACTTCCACCCGGGAGGGTTCGAAAGTGAGGTCTCTGAACGACATACGTATGAGTTCATAAGAGGTTTGCAATAGCGGATCGACTCTCTAAGGATACCAGGAGCCCAGCTGGCAACAGTACGGCCAAGTATTTACCGCCGAATCTTGATCCCGTTGGCTTCCTGGGCCTCTCTTCGAGAGGTGCTCCGCCCCGTCTTGCGAGAGTGGAGGTTGGTTCAGCCTGACTACCTGGGCCTCCCCTGTGTTGGGAGACTGGTCCGAATCGCTGGGTTGTAGTCTCTCCGGCGACACTCCTCCCGGAACGACATCAACCTCACCATCTTCAGCTTCGGATAGCTCTAACATGGAATTAGAAAAGTCGAGTCAAGGAGGGTTGTGGAGCTTCAGCATTGAACTGAAAGAAAGCAAAACACAACCTGATCCACGTGACGCTGTACCACGTTCGCACGTTCTCCTAAATGCTCGTTTCACCCGATGCTGCCACCTTGCTCCGCCTCTCCGTTCGATTGCCCTTTAAGCTGCAGCATTGACATTTTGTGTACCAGCTCCAGGTAGTGCATGAATAACTGAAAGTGTACTGGATGAAGAGCCGAAACTTGGAGTCCCAACGGACGAAGGAGCTTCTTGGACGGAGAACTCGGCGTTTCCCTTTAGAACAGGACCCAAATCCGCACCAATCCACACCACACCATTACAGGAGACATGCCCATTCACGCCAGATGAGATATATACAGTTTGAATTCATACATCTTATATATACGATTATAAAAGCTACCCTAAGCAACTAGCGACATGTCGCCACACCCCCGCCCAGGAAGCATGGTGAAACGCTACTACATCGAAAACGCGTCGGCCCCAAAACCGTAGGGAGACGCGTATTCCAGGTAGTCGCTAGTCACCACACCACCAAGTCGAGTTTGTGGGACAACCCAAGGTCACGTCGATCAAATCCACGAAAAGAGTACTCGAGTAAGAAAGGAGTGACGTCACGCGAGCAGAGTGTCCCCCTCACACACCCGGCCGAGAAGCCCATTGACGCGCTACTACCAAGACCGCAGTCGCAAATGCGCCTTGACACGCTACTACCAATATGGCAGTCGAAGATGCATCTGCAGACACGGTAGTAATGAGGCAATGAACCACTGAGACGGGTGTAC
>WSUB01000038.1:64373-125164 GCA_019633425.1 Tulasnella sp. 424 | reverse complement strand
GCTACTACCAATATGGCAGTCGAAGATGCATCTGCAGACACGGTAGTAATGAGGCAATGAACCACTGAGACGGGTGTACGAGTTTCAAGAAGTATAGTGTCGCGCTACTACCTGGCGTGCCGTCGACGGAGGTCGCAGACACGGCGGGTAGTAATGGAACACTACACCACTTGAAAGGGCAGGAGTGAATGGTACTAGTGAGCAAGTATGAGAGGAGAGGCGAGGGGAGAGGGAGGAGAGGGGATGGAGAACGAAAAGCGAGAGGAGAGGTTGGTATTTTATACATTTCCGTCTCCTCCCCAACCGATCGTCAGTTGGCTGTGACGTGTCATCATTTCAACATATTCCATTTTAGTCTTGACTTAAGGACGCCAAGCCTCCCCAAAAGTTATTCCCTCAACAGGGCTTGTACCTCGTATCTGAATTCGGAGCGATCAAATTGTCTTGCACGCGGGCCTTCGATCATCTTGTCCCAGACTCGATGGAAATCTGTATGTCACATGATGTCGTCGATGTTTACAGTATCCGTACAGCGCCAACACCCTCATTCTCGCGTCGAGCTTTACATTCGTCGCAAACCCACTCGCCCTTTGGAAAGGCTGTCATGCCAACACACGGGAGATGGAACTGGGAAAGTGACAGGCGCACAGAGTTATTAATCAGCCAGCAAAATGAACGAGACCGAAAGTTAAAGCTCACCCATTGCCGCTGGCATTGATCATCGTCGCAGCCGATCATTTCTCCATAACTCACGCGATCGCAGTAGCAATACGTCCTCCTACCATCGTTATCACCGGGTTCCTCGCCCCCATTTATGTTGGCGTTCCCAGCTGGGACATTAGCTCTATAATCATCGGGAGTACCTCCATAGCCTCGTGCGTGACGGTCTATTGGCCCGAAGTCGTCGTCAAACGTGGGGCCCAACGCGAAACCGTAATGATGTGGCGGTTCTTCATTCCCGTTCGTGTTGGCGTTTGGATTCGCTTGTGGGCGCCCAGCGTGATGAAGCTGCTGGAGAATGTGCCGTGACAACGGACGTTGCGTCGGCTCCTTATTCCAGCTATCAAGAATAAGATCATGGAGGGTATCGAAGATCGGGCGGAAGGGCATGTCGACCTTGGGGAGCAATTCCACTAATCCGGGGGGTTCACCTTTAACCAGAGCGAGCATAACGTGGGTGTTACCCGGGACACTAGAGTACGGAATGCAGTCGGTGATGATCTGAAGTCGAAGGAGCCGGCCGTCAATTGATCGTTTAGAGAATACAGTGGATCCGACCCGACGCACCTCGAATATGGTGCACCCCCATCCCCAAACGTCACTCTCCAGAGTATGTTTAGCTTGAATATCTAGGAACAGCTCAGGGCTCATATACCGCGTTGATCCTTTGATCGATCGCGACGTTGTAAGACCGGATGCGGCCTCGGATTCCTCAATGAAGGTGGCCAGGCCAAAGTCGCACAAAACGGCGTTAAGTTCGTCGTTGACGAGCACATTGTCCTATTAACCTCGGTTGGTTGACATCTGCCAAGAGGTATGATGCAAAACAACTCACCGGCTTAAGGTCTCCGTGACAGATGGGTGGGGAGCAGCTGTGCAAATACGCCATTCCCGAGGTTATGCCTTCTAGCTGTGTTGTTCCGACTCAAGCGGTTTGATTTGAGAAACGGAGATACGGGCAAACTTACAAAGCGTAGTCGAACTCCTACATCCGCCTGCGCCCGCTTCATGTACTCTTTTACATTGCCGTTAGCCATGTATGGGGATATGAGTTGAGCGTAGACATAGTTTTCGCTCAAATGGTAGCCAACGAGCTCCAGGACGTTTGGATGCTTCACTCTCGCCCATATTCTTATTTCTCTAGCAAGGCGCTGAGGGAGCAGTGAGCAATGACTATGATGCAGCGACTGTCAATGAGACTAACCACCGCCAGCCGAATCCTCGTTCCTTTGGCCTGTACGATCCGCAACTGCTTGACAGCAACTTGGGATGATCCGTCCAGCGTTGCTAAGCATACTTCTCCGTATCCTCCAATTCCGAGCTCCGAATCCTTGAGAATGGTAATTCGAGAAGGGTTGATCGAGAGATGCTCGAACTCGTCGAGGATTAGTTGCTGTCAGGCCATAGATAGGTCTTATGATCGAGCTCAGGAATCCGAAATTCTGGAGTCACTTACGAGAGTCTCGCCAGTTGGCTCGCAATCCATAAAGCTTCTCTGAAGGGAGGACTCGCTTGATGACCAAGAGGAGGTTGGAGAGGGCAAACAGGTTGCGGTGAGGCATTCGTCCACACCTCGAGGCACATTTGCGTGACCCCCCCCCCGTGGACCCCACAGTGCACGTTCCTGATGACAAATCCATATTATTCCCAGAAACCCCGTCCCACCTTTGAGTGGCAACGATATTCTCTAGTTGGTTACATCCTATTCTGCTCAGTAATTTCCATTTCTGATCGTGCCAGGTGCAGACACTCGTCACACAGCTTTACAGCTGTTTTCATAACAATGGGCATTCCCACGTTCTACCGGACTCGGCCCAGCTCGCACACCACCCCAATAATTCACCCAATTCGAAATATATCCACTCTCTTTCTTTATATTGTAAATTAGAACATATATAAAAGCAAATAGAGCAGGTTTAAATGGCAATATATGATTTCTTGGGAGAATTAGAGTTTTAGGGTTAATCGTGTACTAAAACCTGGAGGATTGGACCATGAGGCTTCAAACCTGACAGAATACGACGAATACTAAATACAAATATTTGTGCAAGATTTGGTGATGACACGATTTCATGTTTGGGGTTTGTCACCCTTATTACCCTCCCTCGACTTTGTTACAATCATAATTCTCTCATTTCGGATCGTATCATTACCAAGTCTGACCCGCATGTTTGTATTTAGTATTAGTCGTACTCCGCAAGGTTTGAGGTCTCATGGTCCAGCTCTCCAGGTTTTAGTGCACGATTAACCCCAAAGCTCTAATTCTCCAAAAAATTCATATATTATCCTATAAACCTGCTCTATTTACTCCTATATACGTTCTGATTCACAATACAAGGAAAGAGAGTGGATACCCTTTGAATTGGGCGAATTATTGGGGTGGTGTGCGAGCTGGGCCGAGTCCGGTAGAACGTGGGAATGCCCATCGTTATGAAAACAGCTGTAACCGGTTTCTGATTTTGGGCTCTTGGCAACTCTATTTCTCCCGAGGTCTCGATATCTCGACTCCCTCAGGTTCCGCCCGCGTCCCGTACTCGGACCTTTTCTATTGCTGGACCCTACAGACAAGCTGTGCACTTGCGACTTCAATACTCGTAACATGCCTGCAGTGAGTATGCGAACCGGGAATGAGAAAAACGAGGAATACACTAGAAGAAAATCTTCATCCTCGAGACGTTTATACTGGTCGGTACATCCATTTGACCTACTTCCGGCGTCTTGTTATATCCGCTGTCTTCCACTCGTCCAGAGGTAACGAGTGCGGCGACTTCCACTCTGAATCCATATAAACCCAACCCTCTGAAGGATTCCATTTTTCGATGTAATGTAAACAGGTAGAACCATTTTGAACAGTGCACGTTGGTTCGGTAACGCTTGATGCCAATTTGCGCAAAAGTTGATTGACCAGTCCTCCGTCCCTACAAACTTCCACCCGGCAAGTAGAGGGAAAGTGAGGTATCTGAAGGACAGGACCCGTGAGTTCAGCAGAGTTTCGCAATAGCGAATCGACTCGCTAAGGATCCCAGGGCTCAGCCGGCAACAGTGCCGTCAAGTACTTACTGCCGAAATCTTGATCCCGTTAGATTCCTTAGGTCTGTGTTGGGAGATCGTTGGGTTGTAGTCCCTTCGGTGACACTCCTCCCAGAACGGTATCAACCCCCACAATCTTTAGCTTCGGATCGCTCTTACATGAAGTTCGGATGGGATGGGTGGTAGTTGAGCAAAGTCGAGTCAAGGAGGGTTCAGCATCGAACTGAAAGCCAAACACAACCCGACCCACGTGACGCCTTACCGCATTCGCACGTTCTCCGAAATGCTCGTTTCACCGGATGCTGCGGCCACCTTGCTCCGCCTTTTAGTACGTTTGCCCTTTAAGCTGCAGCTTTGACACGTGGTGCACCCATTTCGGGTAGTCGGAGACGAATGAAAGTTTACTGGATGCAGGAGCAGAAACTTGGAGTCCCAACGGATGAAAGAGCTTCTTGGACGGAGACCTCGGCGTTTTCCTTCAGAACAGGACCGAATCCGCTTCAGGAGCCATACCACACCATTATAGTAGAAATGCCCGTTCACGCCAGATGAGATCTACACAGTTTACATTTCTACGTCTCATATCTACGATTGCAAAAGCTACCCTAAGCAACTAGCGAAGTGGCGCCACACCCCCGCCCAAGAAGCATAGTGAAACGCTACTACATCGAAAACGCGTCGGCCCCAAAGCCGTAGGGCGACACGTAGTCCAGGTAGTCGCTAGTCACTACGCCACCAAGTCGAGTTTGTGGGACAACCCAAGGTCACGTCGATCAATCCACGAAAAGAGTCAGGAGGGAGCTTATAGTGACGTCACGCGAGCCGAGCGTCCCCCCTCACACACCCGTCCGAGAAGCCCATTGACGCGCTGCTACCAAGACCGCAGTCGCAAATGCGCCTTGATGCGCTATTGCTAAGATCGCAAATGGGTCTGCAGACACGGTAGTAAAGAGGCAATGAACCACTGAGACGGGTGTTCGAGGTCCAAGAAGCATAGTGTCGCGCTACTACCTGACGTGCCGTCGACGGAGGTCGTAGACACGGCGGGTAGTAATGGGACAGTACACCACTTGGAAGGGTAGGAGTGAGTGGTACCAATGGATTAGTATGAGAGGAGAGGGAGGAGAGGGGATGGGGAACAATAAGTGAGAGGAGAAGAGGCTCTTTTTTACATTTCTGTCTCCTTCCCAACCGATCGTCAGTTGGTTATGACGTGTCACTCTTTCAATATAGTCTATTTCAATCTTGACCTGACGCCAAGCCTCCCCAAAAGTTATTCCCTCAACGGGGTTCTAAATCCGGAGCGATTGAATTGTCTTGCACACGAGCCGAACTTGCATCATCTTATCCCAGGCTCGATGGAAATATATACGTCACATGATGTCGTCGTTGTTTTTTACAGTATCCGTACAGCACCAGTACCCTCCCCCCCGCGTCGAGCTTTACATTCGTCGCAAACCCACTCGACCTTTGGAAGAGCCATCGTCGCAACGCACCCGAGATGGAACTGTGAACGTCACATACGAAAGAGCTATTAATTAGCCTACAGAATAGAATGCAGAACGTATCGACCATCCCGTCGTTCTAGATCATCTGTGTATTTTCCAAAGAGAATAGCGGCATAGGCTTCGACCCCAGCGCGTCCCTTGTTAGGCGCCAGGGTGGACATTGAAACCACTTTAACTGAGCGACTAGACGATCGCTTCGGTGAGGATCGCTGTGCTCGACGAGCAGCCAAATGTCTCGCATGCTGGGCTAAACGCGGAGTTCTCCCCTTTGGTGTTAATTAATGACAGTTTCACCTCGACAGGTATATAATCATGTTTTATACAGTAGATTCTATCATTTTGGACCGTTGTCAAGGGCGTGCATCAAGGGACTGAACGGTTGACTGTCAGCGATCCTGCTGGGCGAAGTCAGCCAGAGGAGGGGTTGACAAAAAAGGGTTTGCTCACAGTCACATCCTCCAAATCAGAATAAGATTCTTCACTTTCACTGCCGAACTCGGTTATGCATCCATCGTCCTCCGCCCAACGACCGAAACTGCCATTTGAATACAGCTGATCAGATAGTGAGGGGCATTTTCCGCGCCGTTCGTCCCACTCTGCGCTATCCTCGATTTCTATTTCACAGGTGCCCGGTAAAATGTTCCTCAGATGAGCAAGATCATTGTGGTCTGGTGAGGCATCTGGGGCAGAAAAAACGGCCGTTTGCAAAAACGGCATGACCGAAATCCGAGTGAGCATCATCAGACCCTTTATTGTACAAGTCGCCGGTATCAAGCGTCTAAGTGCCGGGAATGTGACAGGCTGCGAGCCCGCTGTCCTGGATGTAGCCCGCACAAACGACAACCAGATGCTCTCCAACAGAGGGCATCCTGACAGACGCACCCAATCGCCCGGGTCGAAGTTACTGGTACGACATCGAAACTCGTAGAGGTTCTGAAGAGGCGACATGTCAAGCCTGGAACCCGGAAGCCTAGGAAGAGCAAGGAGATGGAGATTGGGGGTTACCATGGAAAGCAGTAAATTGGGGTCCAGCCGCCATTCGTGGTGGCCTGTGATCTCGATCTGCATGACAACCGGGGATGCGATTAACTGGAAAGTGTCAATCGGGTCCTGGGGGGGAAGGTTGATGATTGTATGGACCGCTGAAAATGTAGCCCCCCCATATCTCCGTCCCAGTTTGTGAAGAATGCGTAGCGAGTGGGATGATAGGCGATGGTCTGTCATGTCCAACACTCGGATCCTTGCTGTCCAAGCAAAAAAGGCCTCCCAACGCGCTCTTGAAACCTTTCTGGAAGGCCCTTCGAGGACGATGCTTCCCTGAATGGAGTACGACAAGTCTCTCAGCATCCAGCGGGGAAGTCTGAGCTTATGTGATCCACATACTGGGGGCGCCCCGTTAAATCCCATACTGGAGCGAAGTCTAATCTAGTTTGTGTAGGAATATGGGAGAGAATATAGCAGAGAGAAGTTTCTCTATGACTTACACCGCGCGGTTCTTTACCGGGCTCCCTACGGGCCCGAGTAAGCTGTTTCATAGCTGAGATGACCCTCACCGGGCCAACCTTCCACTGAACTGCGAGCGCGTCGTCACGCTAAAGGCGGCAGGTTATCGCGCAATGGTAGAGATCGTATGCATTCAAGAAATGAAAGATCAAACAGAATAGTTCTGGAGTCCGAAGGGCCTGGTGCATGATTGATGAGGTTGGTTGAAAACGTAATGGCCCTTTTCCCGTGGTTTGGTGTGTGGCAGTGCTGACACCCGACTCTCATTGGCCAGAAAATGCTACCTACCTCAACTTACGGTACCACAGACGTCCCCAGCAACTTCGGTGTTCCGAAACATTCTCCATCAAAATAGCGATGTTTTAGAATCCTCCGGTTTCTCGAAAATATCGGCACTTCACCTCCGATCCGCCTACCAGCCCCGAATTCGAACATCGTTTCCCTCACTGTCGGCTAGCTAAGGGGGGGCCCTTCACCTTAGCTTGTAAAACGTATCATCCATCGGCTTAGTGCATGCGATTCGATGCGCGCGTTCTCCGAGGAAGGGAGTTGGCTCGCTATGCTGGCGGAGGGGATTTCTGGGATGACGGGCTTCAACCTTAGACCAAAATCCAGTGGAGAGGCGGAAGAGTGGGAGGATATGGCTACCTTGCTCAGCGTTGGAGGCAGTGATCTTCCGAGCAACGGGAGAGGAGCGGTTGGAACGGACGACTAGGTCTTCCTCGTCGAGGATTGGGAGGGTAATCTCCTCGACACACCCGCAACTACGGATTAGGAGGCACGATTGCATTTGGGGGATCCATCCACGCTCGCCAGCGTATCTTCCTCTCTCAGCAAGGTCCTAATTTGGCAACTCGGTACATACGCCTTCGGCCTCAAGCCTTCCGAACAGCGCGTCATGGCTGCGGATCAAGGCTATCCCGCAAGGTCTTGATTCGGATATGCAAGACCTATTTTGACTCTGACTTTGTGTCTACCGTCAACGCGAGAGCCACACGTTCTCATGCTCAACCAGAAGGGGTGCGCAGCTGTCTGGAACTCAATGGGCCTCTTGGACAGTCCAGGTGGTATGCATACAGCGGAACGATCAACGTCGCTCCGAACGGATGCGGGAGCTGAGTGGGCGTGAGCATCGCAAGGAGCGTTTGCGATGACAATTGAGGGACAATAGGTGCGAGGCTCAGCCTCGTCACTAAACGAGCTAGCGTCGACATATGACTAGTCTAGGAGAGGGACGGGATAGCGACTAGGGGGGCACGTAGAGTACTTTAGTCACGTTTTTTGTGAACTGTGAAAATGTCCACTTTTGTTAGGTAGTGCTGGGGTTACGCGTGTGCAGGCTTTTTAGACACCCGCGCCTAGGTTAGGAGCGCCGATTTCGACATATGCTTTGACTCGCCGATACCGGTAGAGACCTGGGCCGACTGTTCGTCGCCATTTGAACCACTCTCGGCCTCATCATTGCGTCCGCGCTCATGGAAGTCCTCCGGCGAGGGTGGGGGCGATTGTCAGGCACAATCGTCATCGTGTCTCCAGTTGTCCTCTCCGCGAGCTTGCCTTTCATCCGTCGCCTTCCACTTCAAGACACGTAAAAGTTCCAGAATAGTTTGAAGGCAGGGAAGTGCTAGGACTGCTATGCGAACACAGGAGGCTGTCAAAACGTAGAACAAGTCAATTACATTTCAATTAAACCACAACCGTGATTGGAAGAAAATGCCACAAGTATTCGAGAGGCGAATCAAAGCCCGAGTATCTGAGAAACATCAAAAATAGAAAGTTCCTCGTTACAAAGGACAAAAAGTGTTTTATCGGAGAGGATAATTCGACGTTCGTAATTGCCCCAGTATGGTGAAGGAAGCCAAAAGAAGCGGGAGAAAAATGATGTTATCCAATGATCGTGAAACCCTACACTTGAACAGCCGGAGATATAGGATGGGGTGTCAAGTCTTTGATGTGTGTTCGCATCCCATGCGGCAAACCCGCCATACCGATAGTTCGCCATGAGATTGTTCAAGTTGCCAGCGGACGAGAAGCGGACAGACCTCACCCGGTCGCTCTGGCCTTCGAGTGGTTTCCCAAGCGCTTTTCGGGTCTGAGGGTCCCAAAGTCGAACCGTTTTGTCGGCGGATCCGGATGCAAGATGCCTGCCATCGGGTGAGAAGCAGACAGACCAAACCCAACCACTGTGACCCGTGAGTGGTGTACCGACCGCCGTCCCGGTCTGAGGGTTCCAAATTCGAACTGTCTTGTCATCGGATCCGGATGCCAGAAGCTGGCCATCAGGTGAAAAGCAGACGGACCGAACCGAGTCGCCATGACCCTTGAGTGGTTCAGCGACCTCCGCTCCGGTTTGAGGATTCCAAAGTTGAATCGTGTCGTCGTCGGATCCGGACGCCAGAAGGCTGCCATCGGGTGAGAAGCACACGGACAAAATCGAGCGGTTGTGCCCTGCCAGGGGCTCACCGACCGCCGCTCCAGTCTGCGGATTCCAAATCCGGATTATGTTGTCGTTGGACCCGGATGCCAAAAGCTTTCCGTTGGGTGAGAAGCAGACGGAGATAACTGCCTTGCTGTGACCCGTGAGTGGTTCACCAACCACCGCTCCGGTCTGGCAATCCCAAAGCCAAACTGCCCCGTCACTGGATCCGGATGCCAGATACTTGCCATCGGGTGACAAGCAAATGGACCAAACTGACTTTCTGTGACCCGTGAGTGGCTCACCAACTGTGATTCCGGGCTGAGGATCCCAAAGTCGAGTTGTCTTGTCATCGGATCCAGAAGCCAGAAGCTGGCCATCGGATGAAAAGCAGACGGAATTGACCCGGTCACTGTGACCTTTGAGTGGTTCACCGACTTCAGCTCCAGTCTGAGGATCCCAGAGTCGAATTGTCCTAGGGGATCCAGATGCGAGAAGCTTTCCAGTGGGCGAAAAACAGACGGACATGACAAGGTTGCTGTGAATGAGCGGTTCACCGACCGCGGCTCCGGTGTGAGGATCCCAAAGTCGAACTGTCTGGTCCTTAGATCCGGATGCCAGAAGCTTGCCATCAGGTGAGAAGCAGACGGCCGTAACCCAATCATGGTGACCCTCGAGTGGCTCGCCAACTGCTGTTCCAGTTTGAGGATCCCAAACTTTAACTCTTTTGTCCCAGGATCCAGATGCCAGAAAATTGCCATCGGGTGAGAAGCAGACAGATGTAATGGGGTTGCTGTGACCCACGAGTGGCTCCCCGACCGCCCTTCCAGTCTGAGGATCCCAAAGTCGAATTGTATCGTCCCAGGATCCGGATGCCAGAAGCTTCCCATCGGGAGAGAAACAGACAGACTCAACTGACCTGCTGTGACCCGTGATTGGTTCACCGATCGTGATTCCGGTCTGAGGATCCCAAAATCGAATCGTCTCGTCGGCGGATCCGGACGCCAGACGCCTGCTATCGGGTGTGAAGCAGACGGACGTAACCGAGGCGCTATGACCCGGGAGTGGTTCGCCGATCGCTGTTCCGGTGTGAGGATCCCAGAGTTGAATGGTGTGATCATCGGAACCACATGCTAGAAGCTTGCCATCCGGTGAAAATGCAACTGCGTTCACCGAGGCATCGGTCGATCGAGTCCAGAGGTTCGATGGCCAAACTAAAGTCTGGTGGCCTTGTATAGTTCGGACCTTTGCGTGCTCTCCGTACAGGTTCCATATTTCCGTCTTTACCGGACAATGAGGAAGAGCTGAAGCATAAATATGAAGCGGTCCGAATGAAATCGGCTCCGAGAACGTGGTGATGAAACGTCGGACATCATTCCACAACGTGGAGAGTAAATTGAACTCGAGCCCTTCAATAGGGCATTGCTATGAGCTTCAATGAGTTGACCTGACCACTTCAAACATTGAGCTTGGGTTTTCTACTCACCGAACACCATTGATACACACGCTTTGCCATTCGAATCGCATCCGTGGTAGCTCCGACTAGGCTCATAATCTCCAGCCAGCACATGACCTTCTTCGTGGCGAAGAATTTGAAATCGGCTTCTATAGTACCAGTACTAGGGCCCGAGTTTGGCCACTTTATCCCCTCTGTTAGATGAGTGGACCATGATCGGCAGCAATACAGAACGGCCTTAGACACCTCCCGTTCCGTAATTTCCTGAACCTCTGAGCTCGACTTTGAAAGGTCAGACAAGTTACAGATGTTCTTCTTCAGATGTCCGAGCATGGTGCGAAGACACAGGCTTGTTAGCTGTTGATGATACTGAATGATGTTGATGTAGTAAGGTTTCCGCTCGCATCGATGCTTGCTGAGTAGAAGATCGTAAATGGAGGTGTGCATCAGGCGGATTGGTTCATTGGGTAATGTTGGAATGAACAAGAGGGAATGGATGTCGGCGAGAATGTCCTTGCGGAGGAACAGGATGACCTCCGCCTGGTCCATCTCCTCGAAGATGTTGTTATCACAGTATAGATCGGCGATAGCGTCGAGGGATATTGAAATTGGTGCTACTACGAGCGTTCCTAGTACTCGGTGCAATAGATCCTCTCGTTCTCGGTCCAGCTTGAGGCTCTCGAAGGCCTTTGAGAGGATCTGGTGGTACAGGTCATCGAGCCCGCTCCACTTCGAAGGACTCTTTAGTAGTCCTCGCAATCGACTCACGGGCGATCCGCTATCTATATACGTGATCGCTGTGCGGGCCCACTGAAATAGACCTTGGGACATCTCCACCAGCCGACGGACGTCATCGGATGATGGCCAGGTCCCCGGAACGTCGGGGTCAGATTCCCGGATTTGTACACAGGCTTGTTGAATGAATCGCTCTAGGTCGCTTGGCACATCTTCAGCCGTGTCCAGGTCCTCTATTTTCCATTGCTTAGGCTCGAGAGCACGGACGAGATAGACTTCCGGGCGAGATGTGAGGAGGAATTTGACGTTGGTGGGGAATGATGAAGAGTGTCGATCGATGAGGCGGACAAGGTCAGCAGCGTCCTTTGGGTCATCGCATTCATCCAGGGCATCTACAACAATGACGATGGGGTGGTGGTGATTGTCGTGCTTCGATAGCGAAGCCACGAGCAGCGTCTTGAACTGCTCTTCGAGCCTTTCGTCTGCAATGTCGTGGTTCTCCTGCACGCTCTCGAGCACTGCATTCCTGACCTCAGGAACCAAGCTATTTCCAAGCTGCCTTGCGAGAGCACAAACAACTCGCGTGTTCAGTGTGTCCTGACCACGACGGAAGTGGAAGATCGCGCAGGACGCTCGGCACTTCCAGTCGCGAAATGCCGTTGAGGCGATAGTTGACTTCCCCCGGCCAGCCATCCCGCGAATCCATAGCACCCGGTTAGCGTTCGACGAGTCCCTGATCCAGGTGTCGATCCGCTCCAATATCCTCACTCTGGTCCCCGGAAAGCAGGTGACGTCGTCGACCGCGTTTCCTCGTGCACCGTATTTTCCATCTCCCAGTCGGTCTAGAAGACGGCGCTTCTCCTTATGTACTTCACTATTTTCTGAGGTATAGGGTCAGAAAAGTACGGTGCTGTGAAGTTGGAGGGACTGACTGATTTCGATTACGATACTGCGCGTGTCAATGCCAACGAGGAGCTGATTGCGAGCAGGTTTAGTTGACTAGAACACGAAGATCCTATGTTGCTATACTGACTTGCATTTCCTCCAGGGCAGTCTGAATCGTTCCCTGATAACCCTTTAATGCTTCCGCCTGGTCGCGAGAGTGAAAGGCTTTGTTGAAGCGACCCAAAGACTCCCATTCTTTCACTTTGCCATGCATTTCCCGCAGCTCTCTGGCCAAAGGCGTTAGTATACTCGACTAAAAGAAGTGACAGTGCCGTACGCTTGTAAGTTTGTAACATGATTGTCTATCCCTTCCCCCTGATCCTCGTTCCGTTTCTTCGCAATATCTGCGAGAAGCATAGACAGTTTATCCGTCTGTGCTCCCAAATCATTTGCCAAGTCGTCATTGCTGTCCATGGTCTAAGGTACCACCGTCAAACCCAATACACACATGTTACGCAGCTTAGCCTACCTGAATCGATTCCACGAAAGCCAATCCCACTTTGGCAGCGGCTGCGACAAAGTTCCCCACTACAGGAATGGACCCGGATGCGATTTCGACCCCTTTGAAAGTCTTTCTGGCAATAGTGAGAGCTTCTGCGCGGATCTGACTGCGAGATTCCTTGTCCTCGTGGACCGAGGACGGTGGGAGTTGAGTCGGGGATGCACCGGAAGTCGAATCGGTGGACGTAATCCCTTGTTCGGCGGACGTCGTCTTGTCGTTGAAAGTCGCTGCAGGCGTTTGCTCGGCGCCTGCCGCGGTCGCTTGTGCGCGTGATCCGGGAAATGCTCCGGAGGCCACAAGGACCGCCGCTGAATAAACAGGACATGAGTTCTCCGGCGAACCCGACTTCAGTGTCTCTCACCCCCTTTCCGGTCATTCTCCAAGCACTCCTTCAAGAAGATGCATGAGACAGAGCGAGCGGGGACATGTCACTCATCCACGTACATTGAAAGACATCACGATTTTGGATACATCGTCTTGGCAAGTTCGGAAGAGTAAAGTACACTTGCTTGAGCGATTAGACGCCAACGATTTGATGCGCTGGAGGATTTTCCAGCTCTGCATCCCCGACTTGGACGACGCGTCTTTTAATCGTGAATGGACGTCCTCCAAGGTTCTGATAGAGAAACGTTGGAACGAACCGACCGATTTTCCGAGCACCAAACGCACCGTATATATTGTTCGAAGAGGTCCCGTAGTTCTCGAGAAGTACTGGTGGTGTCGTTGCGAATATCTGGTGAAGACTTGACGGTGTTTAGCAAGCTCTTCGCGGCCTCTTTCGATTCCAACGGCCACTCGGTGCCCTGGACTAAGGTCAGTTACCGTCAACCGTGCATACACGAACCAGACTTACGTTGAGAATTGATTCTATAGCTCTTTGCAAGGATTCGACTCTCTCGCTGGGTCTTAGGTCTCGGGCGCTATCCGTCCGAGTCCCAGGCAATCGACTAGAAGTCACCGGTGGCTTCGGGGCCAGCTGCTTTTCGGCCACTGTTAACCCATCGGGTGTAGCCATGGTTGAGATCAGGAAAGGTAGAAACGATACTGGACAAGTAGTGGTGTGATGGGAAGTGGTTGTGGTGAAGATCGATTGACTGTGGTCGCCGCGCTCGCGAACCACGAATCTGGCACAGCCTCACGGGAAACGCGCGCTTCGCTCCGAAATTTCTATTATTGGCTGAAGTTGTTAAAGCGACAGTGACATTAATTGTAGTCGGGTTAGCGTATCTGCGAGTGCTGGGACTATCCCCCATGAGTTGTTCTGGAACGCGATTGTAGTTGTGACGTGGAGTGATATCACAGGAAGTGCTGTGAGGGACGGTCGACGCCGGTGCCTCACTGAATGACACCCGCCAACTTGGATGCCCAACATTATTATTCCAAACGGAGCGGAAACCGTCCCGGAGGCACCTCCAAGACAAAATTTGCTACATATACTTTCTGCATAAGCCTGGTTTTCTGCTATTCGATGGGTTTCTAATCTAACTTTGCTCACCGGCTCGCAACAGCGCCTGGAACGCATGGAGGAAACCGTTTTATTATAAATAAGTTGCGGACATCAGGGATCAAGCCGGGTTCGAATGATGATTAGAAAGGAAAAGCATTGAAATGCCTTGCTGCCCCCTAGATCACCTCATGACTTCGACGTTATTCTGTGCATAGTTTGTGGGTTTATTATAACGGGATTCAATGCTGTTTTACTTGACGTGCCAAGTTGGCGTGACGGGAATAGTGCCGTATGGATTTCCACCAACATGCTAAGCGCTTATCCGTCCTCCCTCTCTGGTTTAAGTGATCGCGTGCTATGGAATTGAGATTCACGCTCTTCGGTCTCTCGCTGCAATCACCCGATGGAGCTTACTAGTACCTTTCACTCACGATCGATGGGTGAGCTATTATTTGAACATCAATAATCCATACAAGTAAACGGCACTCCTGCCTCTACATTCCTGAATGGCCTCATGACGGACAGGGAGGGGAGAAACGATTCCGAGACGGTATTAGGGGTTCGTAACACACCTGCAGTGAGTATACGAACCGCGTGCAAGAAAGAGAAAACGTAGAAGGCACGGGATTATAGCCTCCATCCTCGAGACGTTTATGCTGGTCGGTATATCCGTCTGGCCCACTTCCGGCATCTTGTCATACCCGCTGTCTTCCACTCCTCCAGAGGTAACGAGTGCGGCGACTTCCACTCTAAATCCATATAAACCCAACCATCTAAAGGATTGCATTGTGCGATGCGGTGTTAGCAGGTGGAACCATTTTGCTGGTTGAACGACGCACCTTGGTCCGGTAGTGCCTGATGCCAGTTCGCGCAAAAGTCGATCGACCAGTCCTCCGTCCCTACAAACTTCCACCCGGCAGGTAGAGGGAAAGTGAGGTCCCTGAATGGCATGACCCATCAGTTCACGAGAGTTTTGAAATAGGGGGTCGACTCTCTTACCTAACATTGTTCTGCCCAGCGCCAATCTCCCCTCGATTTGCAATGGCCCAGCTCCCTTCGCCAACAGTCCACGCTTTCCGGTCATCGGGCCGCAGATTGCCCGTGTTCCAACCACTCCCTGTAACCCACCGCTGGTTCTCCCACACACTTACTGTCGCCATCCGGCTCCGCCAATGCTCCTCTCTCAACCGGTCATCGTTGACAGCCTTTTGAATGGCAGCTTTGACGTGTGGCGCGACAAGACCGAGCAGCGAAGGCAGTACCGACAGAGTGTAGGGGTGGGTGATGACGAACGGTGCGAGGCCGAAGACGAGGAAGAGGGGGCGAAGCGGTATGAAGTGAATGACGGGGATCAAGGCGAACAAAGAGAGGAGCGCGAATGCGAACAGTGGTGCGGTTGTGGATGTTGACCAGCTAAGGTGGATAAGATAAGGCGAGACGACGTCATATGCGTCAGAACTGCGGAGAACGGATTAGGTAAGAGGTCAGAAGAGAGTCCGCATAAAGTAGGGTGCGAGGTACGTACACAGTACCCATCAGGTTCTGGATGGCCTGGAGATTGGCGAACCAATCTGGCGTTCCTTCGGTTGGTTGAGAGACTGGAGCAAAGTCGTCCGCCAATTTTCCACCTGCGAGAGTGTCGCAGGCTCCTTCTGGGTAGCGGGATTGATAGGTGGTAAATAGAACGTGGAGGAGAATGACGTGCGGAATTAACAGAGCCAATCGGGGGAAATAACCTTGGGAAATATATTAGTCTCTCGTTGCAATGTAGTTGGCAGAGGTGTTACTTACAGAAGAAAGCATATGCAGCCATCCACGACGCGGTGTACGCCGTTCCCTTCCGCCACATCACCACTTCCTCCACTCGATCTTGCAACCAAAAGACTGGTCCACACTTGCCAATGAACCTCCGAAAGTTGGCCGACATTATGGGGATGGACAGCGGATCCTTTGCTGACATCAAAGCTTGGTCTCCCCCCTGACGCACGTTTTGGCCGTTGGTGGGAGGTGGCGTCGGCAGCGAACCAAGCGCCTGAGTAAGGAGCATACTCGATATGTTGAACCTGCTTGGAGAGGTAGCAGAGTCTTTGGGGCTGGTTGGGGACATTGATTCGCTTGCTCCTGGACTTGGAGGGTGAGGGGAGGAGGATGACGGAGGCGTGAACGGTAACGGCGCGGAGTTCTCGGCATCTAACGGTACGGCGTATATGGGTATATCAACGTAGGGAGGAGCTCCGTGCATCTTCCAAGCAGCCAGATTTTGCCGAATGCAGATGCCGAGTGTTAGTTGAGAAGCGACTTGAGAACACTGGAAAGTCGGTGGGTGAAGTTGGTGGTGGTGGTGGTGGTGGTTGAACAGAAGGTACCCTTCCGGCAGGCCAAACACGTGCAAGCCCAAGACATGGCCGTTTTGGGGGTGCTAAGCATGGTGCCAAGATTCGATATTGTGGCACTCGAACTCTGATATACCACATAAAATGCGAACCAAAGCGCGATTTAGACGAGTTGTTAGGTTGAGCCGTGAGCGGAGTGAGGAGACAAAAAAGAGTCCTGAGAGCCGAAAACCGAACACTTCCACGGCCCAGGCTCTTGGCAGGACGCAGTTGTCCCAACACGACGCACATCACATATATATGACAAATGTCATCACACGACGGACTCTATCATATGCAATGAAGTAGTATTTTCAACCAGGGGGATAGCATTAGAAAGGCATGCACAAGATCGTGGTATAGAGTTGAGGAGACGGGTAGTTTGAACGATCCATCCGGCATTGGACACTTGGAACGTCCGGACGCGGTCATGCTACTGACGTCGAAAGAGCCACGCCTCAACCTGGAGTGGGTACGCGCGTCTTGGTCTTGGAGCAGACATAGTGCTGATTCTACAGCGAAAAGAGGAGACAGCGACGAATGGGTCATTTTAGCTAATAGGGGTGAGCCCCTGTTTCGCGCGAGAGGCTTGGAGTCGCTTCCCTCTGCTCACCTCAATGCATTCCTTACAGCCGGTGTCCTTAACATCTGGGCAAAACATTTTTCTCATCTTTGCCAGGTAATTGAAGGTCTCCACAAGAGTTTTCTGAGTATTCCTGTCACCATCTACTTTCCGGCGAAGGAGAAAAGCGGGACTCCTAGGTTGTTTTGTGGCCACAACACCGGAGAGGTGAGGATTTGGAAATGGTGGAAAAAATCCCCAAATAGGTTGCTACTGAAGTTGTGTCCGAGTTAATCTCGATATACATCGGGGAAACTGAAACCCGGCGGGTGGTTCTGTTGGTCGATGTTGGCGTTGCGAATAAAGGTCCCGAGTTTACAAAAAGAGACGGAGCTCAAAGAAGGTGAGAAGAATTGTGCTACTCACCGAAGATGCGAGAGAGAAAATTAATATACTGATGACGAGCGTTAGTTGAAGTGATGGGTGTGACGAGCCTGAGGGAGGGCGATGTCACGGAGCTACTAGTCACACGTCACGAGGTCCTGCGGACCAAATACGTGCAAGCCGGGCGCTTTCCCGTTTTATTTCCAGCCACCACTTCGCCCCACGACTTCCGTCCAGCGATGCCGCCGAAAAGAAAAAGAGCGTCTACCCCAGACTCCTTTGACTCGTACGCTGATCAAGAAGATGGTGAGTCCCGTGTTTTAAGAAGCTCTTGCGGACTGAACCCCGGATTAACTGTGTCCCCGCACTTTTCAACGGTACAGATCTTGGGCTCGTGAAAAAGAAAGGAAAACTATCATCAAGTTACGCCCATGCGGAACCATCCGTTCCAGCTTCCAAGCCCGAGAAACGGCAAGCTAGGATCAGAAACTCCTGCCCCCAGAACATCATGGACCGCGTTGACCGCGTCATGTCGCAAAGGTGCACTCGGGCGTTCAATTCGCGATTCTTTGATATCATGCTCACTTTTCCCTTGCCTTTCTTAGGTTTTTTATGATTGACCGGCAGAGGAATGACGATGACCTTCGCGAGGTCTTCAAGGTTCTTGGCAGCACTGGCAACGTGGGTGATCGGGAATCGTTATAACAGGATTTCCAAAAGCACTGACTCGGACCCACAGGTGTATACTGTCGTAATCGACAAAGTCCCTTCGTGCGACTGCCCTGACGCCGGTAAAGGGAACCATTGCAAACACATCGTAAGCCTGATCCGTACACAACCGCCGTTGCCGTGACTAATTCTAGCCTTTCACAGCTTTTCGTTTTCTTCAAAGTTCTCAACGTTTCTGTTGACACGAAGTACTGGTACCAGAAGTAAGCCTATCAAGATAGTTGCGGTCGTTCTGCGCCCAAACCGGACAGCTCACGCCATGGAACACCTGCAGAGCCCTGATATCATCAGAACTCCAAGAGGTCTTCGACAACGCTCCTCCAAATCCCGCACACGTCGCATCTCAGCAGGTCAAGGAAGCCTATGGCGATATTACGGGGACCTCATCATGTGAGCGCCCGACTATGCGAACTTATTTTTACTACACGACGCTAAATAACTTGATGGGCTTCCCGCTCACTCAGCACAAGGACCTAGCAAATCAACCCAACCTCCGGAAGGCCGTCGAATATTTGAAGAAGACGACAAGTGTGCGGTGTGCTGCGAGACACTCAAGGACGTCCCAGATTCAGACCTTGTTTGGTGTGGGATATGCAAGAACGCTCTGAATAAGGAGTGTTATTCAAACTGTGAGTCGCCTGTCAGCTTGAGTTGTTCATCTGGGCGTTTTGCTTAATATTTCGTGCGATGGCTAGACCGACGCAGCAAGATTGGCAAACCCGTCACTTGTCCGTGGTGTCGAAACGAGATGGAAGATCTTACGCCTTCAGGCAAGGGCAAGGGCAAAGCTACGATTAGCGAAGATGGATACTTGAATCTCGCTAGTGCAGCCGGGGTCAGTCGTACCCGTGACACGAGTACTTGTAAGGCCCCTTGTTTTCGCGCCCATCCACGTTTAACTGACGTATGAACTCACTAGACTACGATGGACCCAGCCGTCGCTGGAGCAATTACCGCGAATGGATCTAGTGCTATGTACCAAGAACGGCTTTGGCTGTGTTTCAGCAGCCCAGTATAGTTACCATCTTGATCCCTGCTTTAGACGCTGACCCCGTTGTACTATCTTTATATTATACAAGCATGACGTCCATCTCAGGTTAGAGTCAAGTGCGTCGGATTAAGAAGAGGCACTTGAGAGACGCGACGTACTCTCTCTTGATTGTAACCTTAATAATAAGACTAAAGGGACATTTTAGTACTCGAATTATGAATAAAATAGTCATTAGCGGTGAGACCAAGTAGGTATTTACATGGTGGGCGCAAAGGCCGATTCCGATGAACTAGGCAGGGGTTGATTGCAAGTCGCCTTTTAACAAAGCAAGCATCGCGAGATCATGTTTCTTCATTATATGCCACTTTGGTTTAATGCCTTCGGCCCACTTGACATGAGGATTCAACGACGTAGGATACCGTTGTTTTCCATGTTCCCCAGACCAATCAAAGTCGACAAGCATCACACCTTCCCCCACTTGGTCGCACTGCGCATCGCGCTTGCATAGTATGATATTCGGCCGTCGAAGATCGCCAAGCACCAAGTCCGGCTCGTGCATCACGTCAATGACCCGTTCGATGTCCTTGAGAGCTTGCGGTGGAACAGCGGTCAGCCCCACCGATGCTAGGTTTGGCCCAGCGACGAAATCCATGACTACCACTTTCCAACCATTCTTCAACTCTTCAAATTGCCGGAGTTTGGGAGCTAAATTCTTCTCCGCCAACAAAGTATGGGCTTCCTTGCAGTACCGCGGGGTGAATTTGACTTTGACGGGGCTCCCCTCCTCTTCACCCGGCCCATTAACCATAGCGTCGAACGTTGCCCGTCCTATACGGTCGAGCAGGTTGAGACTGCTGTACGTAAGAGTGAATCCGGCATACTCCTGGAAGAACGGCGAATGACGGGCGGGCCGTACTTCATTTGCTGGCTCAAGAACAATACCCCGCTCCATGGGGAAAACTGACACCTGGCAGCCTGGGCAAACCGTATCGAGGCGCAGGTGGAGGAATGCGGGAGCCGGCTCCAACGGATGATGGCATGAAATTGATTGCCTGATGGGGATCCCGGACGTTGAGGCGTACATGGATGCCAGACGGGTAGGAGGCTTGCTTGCCCTTTCAGATTGTGTTGGCTTGGATGATACAGTTTCGACATCTCGAAGCTGAGGTAAAGGCTCGTAGGTTGGATGCTAGAGGGTTTGGATGTGCGTTGTCGGAGTACACTGAGAAGAACGGATTGGTCCGAATATAGTCAAAGTTAGATAAAGGTTGCTCGCTTAATTGTAATTTGCAATAATGGATCTTCCATACCTCGAGACACCTCACACCGCCTTCGTACGGGACAAAGCTGTCTGGGCCATCGACTTCTGCGAAAGGATCTCCACAACGGTCACCGCAGAAACACTCCGCATGGTATCGCTTCATCACTTCTCCCTCCTCGGGCACCGGCACAGATACAATCCGACCGTTCCTATTCATGCCATATAGCAAGTCCTTGCAGTTCTGACGGCGCGGCTCATCATCACCATCATCCTCAGCATCGAGCGGTATCGTAACCGACTGGCGTTTGGGTTTGTCCTTGGCGATAATCGTCGAAGCGGGAGATGAATTGAGGGATGCCGCAATTTTTGCTAAATTCGATTTGTGTTGGGTTAAAATGGACGACGGGGACGATGAAGATAGAACACGAGGCGAAGAGTCCGAGGGAGTACGTGATGGTTTCCTGCTCTGACAACCCACCTCCTGTTTGTCGGCTCGGAGTTTGCCCCAAATTGGGTAGTCGAAATGTTGAGGGTGGCGGCCGTTACCGTAGAAGTGACATTTGGGGATCCCGGAGACGGAGACGAAATCGACCCTATGCATATGCCCGAGACTGCCGGTTAACCGAAGTGAGAGCCTACGGTCGGTCAATCCCGTCCGTTGGGTCCGAAGTGCAGGCACAGCCGCTCGCGACTCAGTATACCGGCGGCGGCGTCCACACTTCAACTGACGACCAGTCGTCGGCCAAGGAGTGCGCCGGGCACACGCAGCTTAATGTCTCAAAAGAGTATCGACGAGGGTCGAGGGCTTTTTCTCGTCCACCAATGACGGGGCAAGCCTCTGCAGGGGAGGATCAGTCTTAGACCGGGGGCTAACCTTGGTAGCCAAGCCGAAGGTGTTCCAATCTGAATGACCATGCGGCCGCCCCCGATTAGATTGAGTTGAATGATTCCAGCTTGGCCAGGAGCCTCGTGGGAGCATTTTTCTACTGTGCCGCATGTTGGACATTTACAACTTGGTTCTTGTTTTCTATCTTGATTATGAGTGATAAATATTATAGCCCACCTAGCCAAAGCGTTATCTGAGATTGAAGAGAATCGCGTATGGGTGATCCGGGGAGTTTGACGGGTCGTCACATCGTTGCACTATGATTTGGGTGGCTGGGTCGAATGCTCATTCTGGCCCGTGGGTGCGCGAGAAGTGGAGAAACGTGTTGCGTGTCCTCAATGAGGCAGGATAGACCTCAAAACCCGCCTTACTCTGGAAGAAAATAGATTAAACGCGTTAACGGAATCATCGGGCAAACCGGCCTGCCAGAGTCTTCAGAAAACGAATATCTACCTACTCTGGCAGTCACTGTGACGATAATGAACCTCCGCTTTGGGCCCTTGATGATGTCATCGACTTCCCCCCAGTCTCGCACACCTCCCAGTCCACCATCCGCAACACTCTAGAGTACCCCTACTTGACGTTCCGCATACCTCAATATTTAGTTGATTGCATCGGGTTCCCGCTCCGGTCGGGACTGTACCTTGGCGTCTATAAGTACAACAGGTTCCACTACCACCACCCTCCCGGTGAACGTGATCACGGAAAGCCCAAGTTAGCCAAATAGCCGACTGGGAAAGTTCAGCTCAGGCTAAATGACCTATCGGGTGGCTGGGAAAAGATTTCGTGTGGGGGCATCAGCTTCTCTCGAACCTCCCGACAACGCCGTCTCGTCCCGATTCCCCGTCCTTTGTGATCATTGCGCCACTGACCACTTTACACCTCATGCAGCAATCCGGTATTTTATTTTGAGGCTCTCCTCTCGATTTGGACCGACTGTGTGACATCAACGTGTCTTTTGTTGGAACGCAAGTTCTGTCTTTCGGTCGATGCCGTATCTGGCTTTGTGCTGCCCGAGGTTTCTTGGCTTACAGTACGCAACACGAGGTATGTAGATATCAGCCGGGTATTGTGTTGTCGCGGAAACCGACTCATGGCCCGTAACAATTGGTGGGGCTTCTGGCGAGGCCCACGCTCCCCTGGGTAGACGTTCTTTACGCAACCTATGGGCTGGGACAGCCATTCCATCGCACGCACGCTGATGATGGGTGCATCCTCTTCGGCGAGCTTAAATGGAACTCACCTCTCGTCGATACGTCGGATTCCATCTCCCATTCGCCCCCCCCTTCGCTACGCTTTCCCCCTCTACTCAACTATCATCCGCCATGTTCTTCTCGTTCTCTTCTCTCTCTTTACTGCAGGGAGTCAGCCGAGTATCGTACGGCCTCATGTATCTACTAAGCCGTCCCCAACCCCGGTAAGCGCAAACATGGCTTTCAATTGGCTCGATGGGCAACGATCTCGGCTAACGACGGTTGTTACCTACGTGGCCAGCTCACTAATTTGCCACGACTCCAATAATATAAGTCATCGTTGGAATGCCTTTAAGCTCATGGACGGCATGCTTATGGTGTGCTTGGCATGTTCGTTAGGACACCGATTCCGACACTGCTGAAGACGAAACGAAACGAATAATTCAAGATTTCCTCAACGCTCTCGACTTCCAATCCCCACGAACGCCACTAAATGCCGAGCTACGACAAAAATTGCAAACGGAGATTGAATCTTGGAACATCGATGTCAGTACTACGTTCACCGACAAGATGCTTTCCAACAGTTGCAACATGGCCGAATGCTCCTACCCCTTCTGCTCCTTCGACATCCAATACTTTGTTGCCCTTTATACTGCATTCACCTTCTACGCCGACGACCACTGCGAGGACCACCCTGAACCCATCGGGCAATTCGCTCTCCGATTCTCCACGGGCCAGAAGCAGTTGGACCCCGTGTTAGATCGATTTGCCGCACATATCAAGAAGGCCTTCGACCTTTGGCCACTTGCTGGGGCCAACTCCATCGTCAGCGGAACATTTGACTCTATGACGGCCATGTACCTAGAATACACGACCAAGGACATGACCATCCGACCTCAAGCAACCCGGTACCCTATCTACTTGCGAAGCAAAACAGGAGTGGGTGTTCCTTATGCCCAGTTCTCATTCCCCAAGGCTTGGCGGGATAGCGTGAACTCCTATGTGCAGATCATTCCGTGAGCTCCCTTCAGCCCCCCGTGGCGTTATATCTCCTTTGCAACACGCTGACGCGCATGCGCACCAGGGAACTGGATTATTTTATCAATGGGACAAAGTTCGTTTTTTTCCCTTTGGTGGGGTTTGCTTACACATCACTTGACGACGCTTCGTACCCTTTGCTTCGCCTTCTTGAAACAGTGATATGTAAGCAGTCCCCGACGCCCAGTGAACCTTCTTCGGTGACTAACCTTCGATGTCACACAGTCTATCCTTTTACAAAGAGTCATTAGCAGGCGAGACCGACAATTATGTCCACCTGCGGGCGGCCGCTGAAGAGAAGAGCCCAATACAAGTGCTCCACGAACTGTCGAACGAGGTTATCGACACTGTCCGGAGGATTACGAACGTTGTCAGCCCGGACCCCGAGCTTGCCGACATCTGGCGGCAATTTATTCACGTACGTTTGCCGGTCTCCTTTATTTGCTGCGTTGCGGTGCACCACCGTATTCCGAAACGGGGAAATTTTCCTGGACCCTGACGCTGAGATGCCTCGTTTCTTCAGGGCTATTTGGAATTCCATGTGAAGACACCACGATACCGTCTGAGCGAGCTCAACTTCTATCCCTAGGGACGAATACTGAAGACCGCTGTCTGTAATCATGAGCACCAGTGAGAGACATGGTCTTTCTTCGGCTCGGCGGGGCAGATGACTTTTCTTTTCTTCTGTTGTAATTCTATACCACACCTGTCTTGTCCCAATCCATTGCAGTCTCGCTATCACGTCCCGGCGCACGGTACTTCTACTCATTCACGAATCCTTAACCGCTTCATGTCCCTTAATCCCCCGCATGCCCTTTTTTTTACGCATAGAATATACCTTTAGTTTTTTGATATATTCTTTGTGGATAATTCTATCCAGCAACCCACAGCAACCCCTCGCAAATGACCTCTTCCGAACAACCCCCAAGGGCCTCAGGGTCCTTATCTCTAGGATCGTCACCTCACGCGACGTGACCCCGTCGTCGCCGTCAGGGACCCTATATGGTACTCGACCGACGCCGCGTCGGCGTCGTCGTCGTCAACGGTGGTGAGGGTGCACTGCAAGGCAAACATTCACTTACTTGCTGCCGCTCACATCCTCGACCCACGCTAAATACTCATCTATACACATTGCATCAATGTAACAACTCTTTAATATTCTATTAGCTATAGAAACGACTTTAGGGATGTGCGCTCTGACGGCGATCGGTCCCAGCGCAATGACCGCATAAAATTTAGGCACCAGTGACGGAAACTGATAAAAATGAGTGTATGCTTTAAAATATAAAGTATCTACTACTTGTGTTAAAAGTTCGCCTTGCATCCTCAACACCGTCGACGACGACGACGACGGCGCGGCGTCTGTATAGTGCCATATAAGGTCCCTGACGGCGACGACGGGATCACGTCGCGTGAGATGACAATCCAAGAGGTAAGGACCCTGAGGCCCTTGGGGGTTGTTCGCAACTGGTCATTTCCGAGGGGTTGTTCTGGGTTGCTGGCAAAAGGGGGGTTGCTGGATAGAATTATCCTATTCTTGTGAACGAAATACTTCGATTTTGCCTCAGATCGGCAAGCTTGGTCTTTAAAGTTTCAGGAAGACAGGTCAGGGAGCACTCTCCGAGTTTGGTTAGTTCGGAGGGCAGACGACTATATGAGGTACATCGCTTTCCAAAGCCAGTATTGCACCGCGAACAGTTTCTGAGATTGGTGTTGTTTGGTCTGCCTTATCGTTGGTGCATGGCCGTCTGTACCAAGCTTTGTGGGTTAGCGTGAGCCATTTTCGCCCTTTGCTGCTCGAACCAGGAATCGGTGACGCCTAAGTACCTTGAATGCCGTATCGCGGTGGTATCGCTCGGAAATGACGTCGTGATGCATTTAGGATCTCTCACTGAATCTCCAGGCAATTCAGAGAGGAGCAGGGTTATAAAGTCGGGGTTGTGGTGAGACATGATATCATATCAATAATGTTCGACCTAAAGACAGCAAAAATCACGACTAAAGGGTTGAACGCAAGGATTTCGAGAGTTTCTGAATATTTTCTCCACGTTCTGCCGCTTCAGTCCTCGGTCAGTTATCTCGGCTCTATTATATACACAAGCTATATCTCAGACCCGCTGAATACCATTTAATACAAATTTTCCACGAGCTGCAGGGGTAAGGTGAGCGAAGTGGAGTGACAAGACCGAGAGTCGATAGCGAACCACGGGTCCAAAATAAGCATAATAAGCACGTTATAGTCTGATCTATATCTAATTATACATAGAATAGAGTCAAAACAGCTAACGTCAAGCTCCTCAGGAGCGCGTCACTATCATCATTGTCGGTCCACGCGTCAGGGTCCATCGGAGAGGACATGCGTTTTGCATCCACCAGGAGTTCTATATTGGACCCAAGTTTACTCATCATATTCACTCCTAATTCTAATGATAAGATAGACCAACGGTCCTTTGATCAGGATTTGGCTTTTGGTATTGTGCCAAGTTGAAGTTCCAACGTCTCGAGCTGGACCCTGACGCGTTGGGCGGCCCAGCAATATGCTCCTGCGGACGTCAGGTTGACTCTATTATACACATAAGCTACATATAAGACTAAATAAATGTCGTCTTATGCTCAATTTGGACGGGTTGTAGGGGTAAAGTGAGCAAATTGAAGTGATGGGGCCGCGGCTTCCGCAGGCGTGTCTTGGGCAAAAGCATTGGTCTATCACAACGAGGTCATGCAATGGACACTTTAGTATCAGTTATCAGTCACTATATTCGTCTTGTACATGCATGGAGAGACTGCATGATTATAACATGCCGCAGACAGGCTACAGGTTCTTACGACGCCTTCTCGCTCTCGTGGCGATCTGGTGGTCTCGAGGTCTCTTCAATTCCTGCTGCCGAATCCCGGTTGACGTTGACAAGATCTAGAGTTCCGTCATTATCGCCGTCGTCCTCAACTCCTCAACAGATACTCTCTTCGTGGGTTCGGAATTATCTAAGGCGACGATATCTGTTGGCAGAATGAAATGAGAGGGGACCGAGGCGATAATGAGGATCGTTATACATGTCGTTATTGTTATTGTAGCTAGTACGGTTGCTACTTATAGTATGTAAGAATAAAGAAAATACATGATAGTGTGGGTTACACAGTAACAGTAACATATGGAAACTGTAGGCTACGGGTGTCTAGCGACATTAACAAAAGGCAGCGCTATGGTTACTGAAACCGAATCCGCCAACAATATCCACTCCAACTACTCCAACACTCGTCACCCTAGCTTCACCGGCACCTTGGGCATATTCGTCATAGTCAAACTTGGATCCTTCCTTGCTCCCCCTTCCTGCAAAAACGATCCCCGACCCGGACCCCGTCGACGTGCTGTGCGGCTCCGAACCCTTTTAGCTGACCACAAAAACCACCTTTGATATTAGAGTTGGGGGCACATTCTGCACTATATCTCACCTATACCCGCACCCTCATACGCCGCAGGTGACAGGTCGTAACAGCTGAACCGTTCGTCGAAGAATCTCCGGACACCACCCAGTTGTCATCGAAGCTCTCACTCCTCGGCAACGGTCCATGGGTCGTTCGAACGAGATAGTGTCTCGGGGGCATGGATGTGACTCCTCGTTCCGACTGGCGTTGATGCTGACTACGGGAACGGAGATGGTGTGGACTTTTTCGACCTTGAAACGGGAAAGGTCTCCGGTGCGTGTGTGAGGGAAGGCCCTCGCGAAGGGGTCGAGGGGGAACGTGTAGAAATTAGACGCTCCGTTGGAGGTGGAGGTTGGGTGATTGGTTCGATTGGTTCGGTCCGTCGAGGTTGGCGTTCCTCGCTTGGGCCTTGAGATAACACACGTGATCAGACCCATTGGGCACCTCATCCTCGAGGTGCGAACACACGCCTCGCCACAACCTTCCTTTGTCTTCCCCTATCTTCCTCTCGACTGTAAAGCGAATCAGCTCATAAGTCAAGTTCTATGGACTGGGAGACGAATAACGAGGCTCTCGTAAGCGACTTGAGATTTTCCAATCCCCAAGCTCGATTATAATTTGGCCTCACAGCAATTAACTCTCGACGAGTTGGGTCATCTCTTGATCGACCCTTCTCGACTTACCATACTCAACGATTTTGAACTCGGAATCGGAGGATACGGGGACGTATGTCTAGCAACGCTGGATGAGTCATCAAAAGTTGCTGTCAAGCAGTTACGGATCATACAGGCCAAAGGAACGAGGCTTCGGGTGGCAATGGTTGGTTCCTGTGTAAGTTGCTGCACCACAATCATTGCTCACCAATCCCCCAGCGCCTTGCTAGAGAAATGAAAATCTGGGCGAGAGCAAAGCACCCAAACGTCCTGAGGCTCGTCGGCTATTACTTGAGCGAAAATTATGCCTGCGCGCAACTTATATCGCCATACATGGCCCACGGCAACGTAACCGAGTACATGAAGCGAGCGCAAGCGGATATGGGAACTCGACTAGACTTCGTGAGTGTTCTCAAAGCTCGGCTTCTTGAATACCATCTCAACGTTTGAGTCGGAATATCACAGGTGAGGGGCATAACTTCGGGGATAGAGTACTTGCACAGCTGCTCTCCACCCATTTGCCATGGAGACCTCAAACCGGTCAGCTATTTCACAACAGAACTCCCAAAGAGGATGTCGGCTAACAGAATTTTAGGCCAATGTGCTCATTAGTGATGAGCTCAATGCAGTCTTGTGCGATTTTGGCCTAGCCACCTTTGTCGAAGACTCCGAGGCCTCGTCTGGGCTTACCACATCGCGGTCGACCAAAGGATCTACTCGTTATATGAGCCCTGAGCTTTTCCAAAGCAATGAAGCTAAACATACCTTGGAGAGTGATGTCTGGGCCTGGGGGTGCACAATATTCGAGGTATGTTGGTCATTAGATTCTTCAACTCTCCTTTGATAAACAAGATATCTACTACAGATCATCGCCGACTGTATTCCATATTCTAATGCCTCAGGTGATGGCAGCGTTATGTTCGCTATGGTTCAAGGCCAACCTCCCGGATCAATAGCATTGCTCCCCAAGGTCGATATGCCCTTCCGTCCGACCTTAGATGCTCTTCAGCGACTGATTCCAGATTGCTGGAATCAAGACCCGACGAAGCGACCGTCGGCTCGCTTCATTCTCATGGACCTTAATTCCATTGGCCGCCGAGGAACCGGTCCACCTTCAACGAGATCGTCCTGGTCTGACCAACCAAGCCACAAGTCAATTGACCTGGGAACTCTCCACCTTTCCGGCCAGCCAGAAAATCGACCTGAGCGAAGGGGACATTGTCAAAGGAGACTCTTGACCCGTAACACCAGTAGTTCGGTCGCGCAAATCATGCCAGAGATAGAAGCAGTACTCTCCCTACGCGTACAGAGCCCTGTTTGCGACCTGTGCCTCGCTCCAAACGGGGAATGGGTTGCAGCAACATCGGGCAACGGGCGCTCGTGGCTTTGGAGCTTAGAACACGCGTCTACTCCAAAAATCCTGTTTGAAGATTGCATCGATGGAGGCATTAGGTGGTCCCCAGATAGTCGATACCTCTTGGGCTTTGGGAACGAGGGTCTCTTCGTATGGTCCATAGAAGTGAGCACTGTTTCTTGTATCGTTCGCTACTCGGCTAAGCGGTGCATAATAGTCGCAATCAAGTCAACGTTGCCTCACCGTGAGAGTCGATTCAGTAACCTGGTTCTCGAATGGAGAGGACCTAGCTGTCTGGAGTAGGCAGCGCATTTCCATCATGGTTTGTGACTACTTGTTATCGTTTTAGCGATTCTAAACATAATTATTAGAGCTTCAAATCGGGACAGTTTCAATTAGAGTTCGACTGGATCCCCCTTCTCCCCATCGCCGATGCTATCGACATGGACTCAATTCCAATGGATCGTGTTGGCGGTCGAAAGTAAGTGTCTCTCAACCGATATCCGCACGATATCAACGTCCACGCTATTGAATATTCAGGATCGCTGTGATTGTTGGCAAAATCTCAAAACCGGACAGTATCGCTGGAACCCCCGGCTGGCTCATAAACGCAGTTTCGGCGTACCTCGGGAGTGGGAAGTTCCCTGACGCAGCCATCTTAGGCAAGTTCGATAACGAAATGGAAGAGCTAGCCACTAAATCTACGCCAACCAGTCTATGACACTGAAGCTCGAAAAGTCCTCAATCGAGACTTCTGCTTCGGGCGTCCTCGGAGTATTACGATCAGTAGAAACGGAGCATTCGCAATTCTGTCTCAAGAAAATGACAATCCACAGCTATGGAACTTCGTGACGACCGATCTCGGCAAGGATTCCTGCAATATACAACCCGTTCTCAAACGCTCGTTCGACTTGGGGTCAGAGGTCTGTTCAAGACGGGTTTGCTTTGGGTGAGCAAGGTTTTTACACTATCAAAATCCAACGTATGACCAATATTACAATTTAAAGAGGAGAAAGTGATGAATGGGTTATTTCTGCTGGAGACGGTGAGCACTCCCTTGGGGCTTGGGATTTGGGTGGCTTCCATAACCATTTTATGCCACTCGACAGATTGTGCGCTGTACATATGGAGTTCACAGTCGGGTGAACTGTATAAAGTTATAGAAGGCATGAAGAATTGCTCTGTATATGACCTTTTCCCGCGTTACGTAGACTATCGGAAGGCTGACAAAAGCAGGGTTCCCCTGTTGTTTTGTGGTCTCAGTAACGGGAAAGTGGTGGTTTTGGGATGGTTTACATCAAATCACAAAGGAATATGCTACTGACATCGTATCCGAGGTTAATTCCAATGTTTTCTGCTTGATAATTGGTTGAGTGTGGCACGCCTTCGGTGGAGACGACCCAGCGGTTCCTCGGTTCCCTTCATTCGCAAGAACAGCCTACGTAAATCCATGTGAATTCTATTGAAGGACGGGATCTTATTGTATACAATTCTACTGAGGTAATATCAGTCTTCCCCGCTTCCACACCTCGTGTGTCGAGCGCCTTCGAACCCGATCTTTAGAACCAACAAGCATGCCAGTGTTTTTAGTATGACCGAAGAGACACCCGCCCTCTCCCCGCATTCCGGGTACCATTATCACCGTTGCTGCCGGAAACTCAACCTATCGACGACGAGATCACCAGGACTCGGGTACGACCAATCAAGCGGCCAATCGTTCAACCTCGAAATCACCCAGCCGCCCAGCCAGCCAACAGGGCGACGCGAACAAGGGTGATAACCTCAAACGAGACTCAAACCACGTAACGCTGGTATCAAAGGAACCAAGATGCTCTAGAGATAGAGATCAAACTCACTCTCTAGAGCAGAGGTATGTTTCTAAAACGTGCTTCGCCCAAAACGGAGAGCTAGTCGCAGTATATATCTTGCAGCGAGGGGTATCCATGGCTTTGTAACTCAAACCAAAAGTCTAGTCAGCAGCTAGGGCCTCGGTTTCTATGGTTCCCACTGTATCATTATGCATGGTTTCAGTGATCCTCAGATAGCCGACATCTCTTGTGTTGGAGACTAGAAGCTCTGGTGTATGGTCCAGAGGAATAAACACCGTTGATTGTATTGTTACATAATACCTAGCTTAGACGGCTTATATGTGTACAATAAAAACAATCAACTCAGTATTATTGCACTGAGAGAGTTGATTCAGTGACATGGTTTTCGATGAGAGAGGATTTGGCTGTTTGGAGTAGGCAACGTATTTCTATTATGGTTTGTGGCTATTTTATGACTTCAGAACGGGGCGGTCGAGGGTCTAGCGGTCAGTTCAGAATCTGGCCGAGCCTGTTTCGCGCGAGTCGTACCTGTACAGCTTCAGAGTCCTAATACACTACAATACTGCAATAAAAAGAGGGGACAACGACTAATAGCTAGAGTAGCTGAGATAGCCTATAGGGTATTTCAGCTACCCGGCGTGAGCACTCGCTTCGGATGGAATTAAAGTAGCTTTCTGATGCTCACTTAAAAGCTTGTCGGCTAGTGTTCCACCAGCGTGACTGTCTGGGGCGGGTCCCTGACAGAGGGAGGAAGTCGCGAGGAAAATGTGAACATATCATGACTTTCATTCGTTTGAAGAAGCGACGGGTATTTGGGACGAGTTGAGATGAGCAGGACAGGGGTGTTCAAGGATGGAGAGTGATGAGATGAGAAGTCCTCGGTCTGTGTTTCAACACCCGCGTACCGTTACCGTCTTGATCCCCTTTTGGACGCTGACCTCGTTGTCCGTATCTTTATATCATATCTCTAATCGCCTTTATTTTTCAGCGTGTCGGCTATCAGATTCACGGCCGGCCTCGACTTTGGCCAGAACGAGGTTCCAGAATGTGAAAACCATATGGGAACGAACTTTGGGTACATGAAATACAATATTGACAGCAACTCAAGGTAGAGACTCGGAGAAAGGGCGGGATAACGAAAAGAGAATAAACGTCCCACATCATAGCGGGGGACGGAGTTCGAATGTGCATAGAATTAAGTCCAAGATATACGAAGATCAAACGCAAAAAGTTCTTACGACGCCTTCTGCCTCTCGTGGCGATCTGGTGGTCTCGGGGTCTCTTCAGTTTCTACCGCCGAATCTCGGTTGACGCTGACAAGAGTTCCGGCATCATCACCGTCGTCTTTCAACTCCTCAACAGATACTCTCTTTCCAGGTTCGGAATCATCCAAGGCGACGATATCCACTCCAACCGTCACCCCAACTCCACCACCACCTTGGGCATACTCGTCATAGTCGAACTTGGACCCGTCCTCGCTCCCCCTTCTCGCAAATACAATCCCCGACCCAGTCCCCGTCGAAGTACCGTGCGACTCGGAGCCCTTCTTAGACGACCACAAAAACGCCTTTGATATCAAAGTTGGAGGCACGTGCTTCGCCGTACCCCACCCATATCCGTACGCAACACCCGAGCCGTCCGTAGACGAATCCCGAGACACCATCTCGTCTTCGGAGAAGCTCTTGCTCTTGGGCAATGCCACGGGAGTCGTCCGAACGAGGTAGTGTCTCGGCGGCATGGACGTGACTTCCCCGTTCCGGCTGGCGTTGATGCTGACGACGGGAACGGATATGGTATGGACTTCTTCGACGTTGAAGCCGGATTGTAGGTCTCCGGTGTCGGTGCTGCGGTGGTGCGCGTGAGGAGGGCGCCCGCGAAGGGGTCGGGGGAGAACGTCGGGGAAGTAGACGGTTGGTCGGAGGTAGCTGTTGGGTGGTTGGTTCGATTGGCTTGGTCCGTCGAGGTTGGCGTTGCGGACGATATTCCCAAGTCTAAGAGAAGATGAGTGGGATATTTGAGTGGGACTCAGAGAGAGGGCGGACAGGGTGAAAGGACGTACTCCACTTCGCTCGAGTTACGCGGTTTATTCAGACGCCTGAAGGAACGACATGCGACAACCGCACTATGCAGGAGAGCGCAATGTCAGTCAACCAGTTCCGGAAGACCGAACTTTCGCACCCTCCGAACCTTAAAACGCAGGCAGGAACAGCGAACATGACCTCCATAATAGCTAAGAGACCGAGAAGTATCCCGGTTAACGCATGGACTTACGCAGGTCAAAGGTCGTGAAACACTCACGATTGAGGCGAAGAACGATGAAAACCTGTGAAAAAGCAACATCAAAATTGGGACTCGTTAGTAAAACCGATAAACGCGACAGAACCGACTATCGGATACTTACCGTTGCGATGGTGTTTGCCGAAAACGCGACTTCGAAAACCCAAAATCCCAGCGGGTGAGCGGACGTCACGGGATTTCAATACAAGTCCCTCACCTGCACACCATAACATCGCATCGTAGCACACCAATCTCCATATTCGCGATTCAGGAGAGGGGATTCTGATCAGTCCGATGGCGCAAACGACGAGGACGAGGAAATCGAATGCCATAGCTAAAAGACCGATCCGGCGAAACCCCCGTCACCTCGCAGCAAAGCAAGCGATAAAGAAAAACCGACCGACTTACTGTAGCAATAAAGCACCATCAAGAGTATCGGATCGGTATCCGTTACGACGCACGAAGACCCGTCAGGTGCTTTAGCGCTTTTAACTATAAGGGGTTCCCAGTGTTCCTTTTTTTTCAGATTCGGGTTTCTGAAATAAAAAAAGCTAGAAGGAATCCTTACCGGTTGTGACGTTGTAAAGCAGTATCGCCCACTGACCCGCACTCCCGATGTAAAGCAGCAATTTGACTTTGGGAAGCGTCCGCCATGTCCAACGTTGCTTCCTCGAGCCTGGAATGGGTAGTTGTGCTTTGGCGTAGTAAGTCCGTAACGACCGGAACATTAAGAGAGTGGACGCTCCGCCAATTGCTACGTTGCCCCAGAATTGGTTGTTCTGGGAAGAGAGCCATACAACGGAGTCGGGTTAGATTAAACTTTTTTGTATGGGAGAAGCGTGGTCCCCTATTTACCGTGTAGAAGACTTGACAAGGCAGGTTATCCGTGACGTTGTTGGTGATGTTCCTAGAGCCAGGATACATCAGCACCGAGGGTCTCGTTGTCCGGAAATCATCCAGCTCACAGTCCAATGATAGCTATCAACGTGCCGTATTTGCAGAAAAAGTACACCACCGTGGGGCTGGACCGCTTCAGCTCCCGATTGAGCAGCTTCTTGATGATCATAACATCGAAGCTCAACCCGCAGAGCACCTCCCATCTGAATCGGGGATGAAAGGCGTTTCGAAGAGACGGGCAGGTTTCGAGTGTTCAGGTTAGGTTAAAAATGGTGGCGCACGTGGTGAATGGTCCGGGCGAAGCGTGAGAAGGGTTCAGGGCGGTGCCGTTGGAAACGCCGAAATCGCCAGAGAAAGGGGGCAATAGGTAACAACGATTGTGTTCAGATTGGAGAGGTCCGTGTCAGACGGGTATCCTTGAACGTTTCATCTGTCCAAAGCTGAGGTGGCTCACCCGTAGAATCCGATGAGGACGAGCAGGACTTGACAGAAGACCTTTGCGTGGTAGGCCACCTGCGAAGGGTCTTTCCACTGGGTCATGATGCTCGATCCAGCGAGGAAGGGAGGAGGAAGGGGATGAGGAGGGGAAAGGGGGGAGAGGAGGGAGTCGAGGGTAGTTGTGTAAAATGAGGACCAAGAAATACGGTGAACTCGACTCTTAATGTCGATCGAAACCCCAGCCTCGTTTCCCGGGCTTGTATGAGTGTATCGAAGCGTACATCGGAATCCTCCGACTCCGAGCTAGAATGATAACACTTAAAAGAAGAGGAAGACGACAGAAAGGAGTTTAGCGATCTTGGGCAGTGGGGATCACTACATGAGATGCAGCGGAGACGAGACTCCTCAGGGTCGTCGAAACGAGAAGAGCTCGGAACAACGAAGCGTAGGTTTCAGCATCTTTTCCCTTCCCAACACGCAGTCTATCATTTTTTTGTACATGGAACGCGTGGGACGAATAGACATAAAAGTCAAACTCCAAGTTGGGGAAACGCCCAGGAGGTCCTGTTGGAGAACCTTGGGTAGGACTTGCCTGATCTAGCGGCGTACACATATACGGATAAACCCTTCTTGAGATGGTTCTCAACCTCATGCTAGGGGTTCTTAGAACCAGACGTTGCACTGAGCATGAGATCCGTTTCCTTTTAATCTGACGCTGTCCGAGATCTTCGGGCGGGGGAGGGGACAAGGTACCATGTGGGCCCGACTCAACACCGAACGCCACGGACCACCGCCACACCCCGGTTGCCATTATCGCGAACCGCACCACAGCACCAGGTCTGTTTCCCGTGATCACGAGAAATGGATACGGGGGTTTTTTTTCCCTTTTACGCAGGACGTCAGAGCCTTCCAAAAGAGTGGGTCTAACCACGGCCACAACGTCAAGCTCACATTCGCTTTGGACATCACCCACCCTGATATCATGGAGCGTCCGGTACCGTCACTGACCTTCCTTACGCCACATATTCATATCAAAGCCAAACCATCCGTAAAGATATATATCGGCGAAGACAAGTTAACCGAGCGTGGGGGCAAAGATAGCGCGATATGTAGAACCGGCCATCGCCGAGTGGACTTGGCCAACCTATTCTAGAGCTTCTAAGAACCAGACGTTGCACCGAGCATGAGATTTGTTTGCTTTTGATCCGACTTTAACAGAAAGTTTCGGGCGAGCGGAAGAGGAGCCCTGCGAGCCCAGTTCAACACCGAGCACTGCGCCCAGGACGAACAAGTGGGAAGGTGGGGGAATTGGATGTTCACCGGACGTTGAAACGTCCACAGTCGAGACCCAAGAGCGACATTTTGACTCATTTTTCTCCTAGGTATGGGACGTGCGCGTGGTGATAGTCGTTGTATGGACCACCGCCACCCCCCTAATTGCCACTGTCGCGAATCCCATCACCCCACCAGACCTGTTTCTAATGACCGAACAATGCTGTAGATACTGAGAAGCATTAGAAGCCTTATTTTTCCTCGTTCTCCGCCGTCAGGTTCTTCCCGGAAGTGGCTATTATTTCATCCATTCACATCCACAACTTCGAGCTTCAAACTCATATGTATATCATATCATCCACCCTGATCGAGGACAGCGTCCGGTGCCGTCACCGACCTTCCTTGCGCCACGTATTTATATCAGAGCCAAGCCACCTGCAGAGAGATATACCGGTGAATCCGAGTTAGCCGAATATCTGGGCGAAGATAGCGAGATATATAGAACCAGCCATCGCCGAATGCACTTGGCTCGGGGTTCAGGAAAGGTGAACAGAAGGAAACAAGGCCTCATTCGTTCTTCAACGTGGTCGAGATAACGTCAAGCCCTGCACTCGATCGTCACGGCGTTTTCGACGATGGTGATCACGCCGTCATCAGGATCTCGAAGTGATTTGGTCTTCAAAGGCTTACCAATCTATGGGGTCAGACCCTTACTCTAAGCTGACAGCACGGGTCTTTAGGAGCTTTTCGCGTCAGAAAACAAGGTGCCGCAAGGGATCATCGAGGGCTAGATAAATTAGCTTTGAGTGAGCAGTTTAAGAAGTCGTATCGATTTTAGCATTGGAATGTGGCGCTAGCGTCGCATGTTCGGAGGTCCAAATGTGGCTTGTTCTCCGTGACGTAGGGAATGATGCTTGGGCAGAATGATTACGGCACCGGAGGCGCCTTTGGATAGATTACGTAGGCTGGTTAGGAGCTCGAATTTTTTTTAGACTAATTATAAGCTGAGATTGACCAAACAACTTAAGCCCAACGCTCCAAACGGTCCCGACGACACTTACCGAGAAGTCGGTCTCCAAGTACCTCCGGCTCCGACCATACCTGCCGACCCCGGAACCGAATGTCGAAAGTTGTTATAAGGTGTTGATTGCTCCGGGTGGTGCGGAAATCGGTGCTGAATCCGGTGGGACGAAGTGATGTTTCGGGCGGAAGTTCATTGAGAAATAGCGTAAGGGAAAACCTCGAACGCGACAGCGAATATGTAATTATAATGACCATTAATATCGTTATGTGGAACATCTATGTAAGTGACGATGTCCTGCCAGGTATGGTAGGGCCTCAAGTCGGCACCCCACATCGAGCTCTTTGCATGAGCTCATGCTTACAGTGCCAAGGACGACCTGACTGATCTTTCTAAAAGGTCTACTACCAGTTCTCCTAGATAATGCCGGCGGGAATCTGGAGTATCTACTATCACGATCTCCTTTCTTACCAAATCTTTCCTTTACTAGTAGGAAAAGCCACCACACGAACGTCAGTGCCCTTAAGGTAAGAGCGAGAGAAAAAGCAAGAGAGGCCTGAGGTACATTGTAACTTGAAAATATCTAGATTCGAAAGCTAGATACCCGAAAGTAGAGAGAGGAAAAGCGAAACGGGGGGTGATGTTCAGAGCAAACTACGGGGAAGAGGTAGGATCGGCCATAGGGATGTAAGAAGGAACCCATGAAAATGAGCTAGATAGTGCCACAGCCTAAGAGAAAGACAATCCTGAGAATTAAGGTGGTAGATTACATAGAGGCCGAGACATGCATTCGATGACCGTCGAGGAAGAACCCAACCTCCCAACAACGGCGGAGGTTGAACGGATGACCCGCCTCAGAGAGGGAGTTACCACTCGACGGAGCCGTATTCTCCGGTTCATAAAGTGCTCTCGAGATTCAGCTCTCGACCGCATTCTTCACCAACTTCCTGTCTCTTCTCCCCCTCCTCGGAGCCGCTAACTCCAGCACGCGCCGCCGAACTTCCACGTCCAACCCGTCTAACGGAATTCCACATCACGAGTAAAACCAAGCTCCTGGTCTGATTACGAAGATTTACATTTCCGCCCGAAGGGAAATGCTGCTGAGAGTTGGCGCAGGTGTCTAGGGCAGAGTGATGGGTCTTGTGTGGAACCGTGAGTGGTGCGAGAGTTTAGCGCCTGAAGAGGCGACATTGTTCCGAGGCAATCAAGATCGACTGAGCAGTTGAGGTATATATGCAGCGACATTTCATGAGAGGCTTGAGGTGGATGCTTTATAACACAGGACGTAAAACGCCGTTTTCTGACCGAGAAAACCGACATAAAATCCACTGAAAAACCGTGGGTATTCTCTACCCACTTTTATTCGCCTATTAAATCTTCAAGGTAAAACCTTGAGTTTTCCCCTCGATTTTATGTACCTAAATACCTAGGATAAAATCAGAGGTATTTCCAAAAGATTTTATCGTCGATTTCCAGGATAGATTCTAGGTTTTACATATGGTTTTCAGAGAATATAAAATCACTATATAAAATTCCACAGTTTTGAAGAAAATCTCGAAAGTAAAACTCTCTGAGAATCTGAGATCTTCTCTCTCGGTTTTAACCCTCTGCAAAATCGCTGACAAAATTTCAGGTTTTCTCGGAGATATTTCTCCCTCCCCAAAAACCCACATCCATGTTGGCAACTGGCGATTGGGCGACCGAGGTCATGCAATGGACACTTCAGTATCAGTTATCAGTCACTTTGTTTGTCTTGTACATGCAGGGAGAGACTACATGATTATAGCATGCCGCAGACAGGCTATCTGTAAACAATACTAACACTCATCATAATTAGGACATGTCAGAAAGCTTGACACGCGCGCGATGCATGGATTTAGCATGGGTGTGACATCCCTTGAACACTCGAGATATCTTCACCGTGTAAGTTCTATGTTTTAGGCGAAAGCACCACTATAACACGAACACAATACGGGCGAGACATCGCTCGGACACGACCCGTGTTTCCGGAAATGCCTAGGTCGTGTTAGAGGTTCTAACATGTCACGGTCACGAGCCGTGACTCTTCCATGTTGGAAACATGTTCCCTCTCAGGTCACGATTGCTTTCTCGTTGTATTGCAAGTTGGCAATCTGATCCACAGGCGGCCTAAGACTTCTGCCAGAACGAGGCGTTTTATGTCCGCAGGTTCAAAACGCGAAATCATATATGAACGAACTTTATGTAAGGAACAAGATTGAAAGCAACTCAAGGAGAGATAACGAAAATAGAATGAACGTCCCACGTCACAGCGGGGGACGGAGTTCGAATGTACAAAGAGTTCCTTTCATCGATATCAACGAAGCATTTAGAAACGCCAGAGATGCGTTCTCGCGAAAACGATCCCCGACCCGGTCCCCGTCGAAGTGCCGTGCGACTCCGAGTCCTTCTTAGACGACCGGGAAAACGCCTTTGATATCAAGGTCGGAGGCACATGCTTCGCCGTACCCAATCCGTACCCGTACCCTTGCACGCCGCAGGCCGCAATATCCGAGCCGTCCGTCGACGAATCTCGGGATACCATCTCGTCTTCGGAAAAGCTCTTGCTCTTCGGCAGCGCCACGGGAGTTGTCCGGACGAGGGAGTGTCTCGGCGGCATAGAGGCGACTTCCCCGTTCCGACTCGCGTTGATGCTGGTGACGGGAACGGAGATAGTGTGGACTTCTTCGACGTTGAAATGAGATTGTAGGTCTCCGGTTTCGGTGTTGCGGTGCGCGTAAGGAGGGCGCCCGCGAGGGGGTCGGGGAAGAACGTCGGGGAAGTAGACAGTTGGTCGGAGGTGAGGGTAGGCTGGTTGGTTCGATTGGCTTGGTCCGTCGAGGTTGGCCTTGCGGACGATATTTCCGGGTCTAAGAAAAGATGAGTGGGATCTTTGAGTGGGACTCCGAGAGAAGGTGGAAAGTAGGAAACGTACCCCACTTTGCTCGAGTTACGCGGTTTATTCAGCCGCCTGAAGGAACGACATGCAACGACCGCACTATGCAGGAGAGCACGATATCAGTCAACCGGATCCGGATGGCTATATGCTATGCTTCCCCAAACCTTAGAGCGCAGGCGGGAACAGAGAACATGACCTCCATGATAGCTAAAAGACCAAGAGATATCCCGGTTAACCCGTAGACTTACGCAGGTCAAAGGTCATGGAGCACTCACGATTGAGGCGAAGAACGACCAAAACCTGTGAAAAGCAACATCAAAATTGGGACTCGTTAGTAAAACCGATAAACGCGACAGAAGCGACTATCGGATACCGTTGCGACGGCGTTAGCCGAAAACGCGACTTCAAAATTCAAAATACCAACCGGTGAGCGAATGTCGCTGGATTTCAACACCACAACCGAAGTCGCTCACCTGCACAGTATAATATCGCATCGTAGCACACCAATCTCCATACCCGCGATTCAGGAGAGGGGATTCTGATCAGTCCGATGGCGCAAACGGCGAGGACCACAAAATCGAATGCCATAGCTGAGACCGATCAAGCAAAACGCGTCAATCGCAGCAGGAATGATGGTAGGCGCAACCAGCTCACTGTAGCAATAAAGCGCCGTCAAGATTGTTGGATCGTTACCCGTAACGACGCACGAAGAGCCATCCGGTGCTCTAGCGCTTTTGCCTATAAGAGCGCTTTTTAGACTCGGGTTGCGAAATAAAGGCCGGAGGTGGCGACCTACCCGTTGTGACACAGTACAGCAATATCGCCCATTGACCCGCGCTCCCGAGGTAAAGCAGCACTTTGAGCTTGGGAAGCGTCCGCCATGTCCAACGTTGCTTCCTCGAGCCTGGAATGGGTAGTTCTGCTTTGGCGTAGTAAGTCCGTAACGAGCGGAACATTAAGAGAGTGGACGCTCCGCCAACTGCTACGTTGCCCCAGAATTGGTTGTTCTGGAAGAACCGTGCAGCGGAATCGTTAGATTATACCTTTTGTATGGGAGAAGTGTGGTCCCTATTACCGTGTAGAAAGCTTGACAAGGCAGGTTATTCGTGACGTTGTTGGTGATGTTCCTAGAGCCAGGATACATCAGCACCTAGGGTCTCGTTGTCCGGAAAGCACCCAGCTCACAGTCCAATGATAGCTATCAACGTGCCGTATTTGCAGAAAAAGTATACCACCGTAGGGCTGGACCGCTTCAGCTCCCGATTAAGCAACTTTTTGATGAGCATAACATCGAAGCTGAATCCGCAAAGCACCTCCCATCTGAATCGGGGATGAAAGGCGAAGGGGCAGGTAGGTTGGAGTTTTAGGTTAGGTTAATTGGTGGCGCGCGTGTGGGGCGAAGCGTGAGAAAGGGTTCAGGGCGGTGCGGAAACGCCGAAATCCCCAGAGAAAGGGGGCAATATATGGTAACAACGATTGTGTTCACAATGGGAGAGATCCGAGGTCGAATAGAGTGTCAGAGAGGTCTCGTTGAGCTTTTCAATTGTTCAAAGCTGAGGTGGCTCACCCGTAGAATCCCATGATGACGAGCAATATTTGACAGAAGACCTTGGCGTGGTAGGCTATCTCGGAAGGATCTTTCCACTCGGTCATGATGATCGCACCAGCGAGGACGGTAGGAAGGGAGAATGAAGGAGGGAGGAGGTGAAGGGGGAGAGGAGGGAGGCGAGGGTAGTTGTGTAAATTGAGGACCAAGAAATACGGTGAACTCGACTCTTAATGCATATATAACGTCGATCAAAACCCCAGCCCCCACGCCCCTTCACTGCTCTCGTTGTATGAGTGTATTGAAGCGTACATCGGAATCCTCCTAGCCTGCATGGTGGCACTTGAGAGAAAAGGGAGAGAAAGGAAGAAGCCGGAATGGTCGAGTTTAGTTCTGATACTCAGGGAAATGTCAGGGAAAAATCTAATATTTACCTGATGTGGGTGACCGTCTTGATCAGGAAAATCTGTCCATTGAAACTCCTCGAAGCGAAGTGTAAAGGCTCCCCACACAAGGTGCTGACTCACCTCTGTTGCTGGTGAGAGCCGAAAGCGAGGTCAACCTCCGTTAGGCCGCTGACCAAGCTCGGGTGACGGACAAAGGGAAATCCGGTGCGAGGTCGAGCGGAGTTTGACTCGGATCTCCGTCGCTTTCGGCTCTCGCCGGCAACAGAGGTGTTTCTGCACCTTGTGCCACCAGTACCCCTCTTTGCACTCTGATTTTGAGCGTTGTCCTCGACGACACTCCCTTAACGCCGCCAAATCCGCCGTACCACCGACGCCCGACTCCCTTCGCCCACCAAATACAGCACAGGTGCACACGTCAAACCATCCAAAGTTCTCTCCGCCCATGCGAGAATATTTTGACGGATGACGGGGTAGGTTTGAGGTCGAAAATCACACAATTTTGGGTGAATCTGAAAGCTGCGGTACGACACTCATCGGCAGTTGGGCGAGTGGTCAGGGAAAAAGCCCCAGGTACGCGAGTGCCGGGGTGTCAAGTGTCCCGAAAATTCCTACGGGAAGTCGTTCAGTATGCAGTCTCGGGCAGTGAGGAACACTAGACGAGACGTGATGGAGACGGAACTCTTCAGGGCCGTAACCACGAAGCCCAGGTTTCCGAATCTTTTCCCTTCTCATATAAAGGACCACACTGCAGTCTATCGGCTTTTGTTAAGTTGCCGGACATGGGACGCGACACGATGGGCAAGGTCAAACTCCAACTTGGGGAATGCTCAGGAGGTCCTGCTGAGAACCTCGGGTAGGACTTGCCTGATCTAGCAGCGTACACATATACGGATATACTCTCCTTGAGATGGTTCTCAACCTAATGCAAGGGCTTCTTAGAACCAGTCGTTGCACTGAGCATGAGATCCGGTTCCTTTCAATATGACGCTGTCCGAGACCTTCGGGCGGAGGGGGACAAGGGACCATGTGGGCCCGACTCAACACCGAAAGCTGTACCGAGGACGAAGAGCCCCAGATCGGATGTTCACCGGGCGTTGAAACGTCCACAGGCGAGGATCAAGTGTGACTTGTTGACTCATTTTCCTACAAAGGGAAGTGGCGACAGAACATTCCTCACACGGACCACCGCCACACCCCAGTTGCCACATCGCGAACCGCAACCGCGAAGAATAGAAGCGGTATTTTATGTAGGGCGCCAGAGCATTCCCGGAGGGTGGGTATGACCACGTTCACAACTTTGAGCTCGCACTCGCTTGGACCTCACCCACCCTGATAAAGGGTCCAGTGCCGTCACTGAGCTTCCTTACGCCAGTTGCACCGAGTTCCGTTTTCTTTCAATACGAATTTGACCGAAAGCTTCCGGCGAGCGGAAGAGGAATCACGTGAGCCTGGCTTAACACCGAACACTGCGCCCAGGACGAACAAGTGGGAAGCTGGAGGAATTGGATGTTTATCGGACGTTGAACTGTCCACAGTCGAAGACCAAGTGTGACTTGTTGACTCATTTTCCTCCTATGGGAGGTGCGCGTTGTGACAGTCTGCAGTCGTAGTATGAACCACCACCATACCCCCATTGCCACTATCGCGAATCCCACCGACCCACCCGACCTATTTCTCATGACCGAAAGATGCTATAGAAGCGTTATCGTTCTTCGTTCTCCGCAGTTAGATCATTCCCAGGAGTGGTTATTATTTCTTCCATCCACGTCCACAACTTCGAGCTCAAACTCATATGGACATCCCCACCCTGAGCGAGGACAGCGTCCGGTGCCGTCACTGACCTTCCTAGCGCCACGTATTTATATCAGAACCAAGCCACCAGCAAAGATATATGCCAGCGAAGAGGAGTTAGCCGAGTGTTAGGGCAAAGATAGCGAGATATGTAGAGCCAGCCATATGCATCGCCGAGTAGGCTTAGCTCGGCGTTCAGGAAAGATGGAGAGAAGGAAACAAGGCCTCATTCGTTCTTCAACGTGGTCGAAATAACGTCAAGCCCTGCACTCGATCGTCACGGTGTTTTCAACGATGGCGATCACGCCGTCCTCAGGACCTCGAAGTGGTTTGGTCATCAAAGACTTACCAATCGATGGGGTCGGACCCCTACTCTAAGCTGCCAGCAAGGGTCTCGAGAGCCAGAACCTACATAGTTGCCGAAAGTAATCCTCGAGGGCTAGATAAATTAGCTTTGAGTGAGCGATTCAAGAAGTCGTATCGATTTTAGCATTGGAATGTGGCGCTAGTGTCGCATTTTCGGAGGTCCAAGTGTGGCTTGTTCTCCGTGACGTAGGGAATGATGCTTGAGCAGAATAATGACGGCAGGACACCCTCTTAAATAAATTAGGCTAGTTAGAAGATCTTTTTTTGGACTAAGCTGAGGCTGACCAGATACCTCGATCAAGTCTAACTTTGGTGCGAGTATTGCTCCCGCAGCCGGATCGTGATTACGGAGGAGAGTTCACGGCATAGAAGCTCGATGAGAGCAGGTTTGTGTTACTTCGGAATATAGTTGGACTCGAAAGTCAGATAACGCGGTTTGCCGAATATCAATGGAATGGAACGACCTCAACAAGGATGGGTGGGTTGGTCGCACGAACCTTGTGAACGCGGGAAAAACGCCGCGCCGCGTGAAACCGACGGAACGGGGAATTTTCCAGGCCACGCGAAAAAGAGTCAGGAACCTCTTCTAGGCACGCACCAAATCACCCCATCCGGATCACGTACTTACTGAACCCGCCAAAACTCAAATCATGCTTTTCGAACGATTCAACCTCACTCCACGAGCGACCATGACCGTCCTAGTCGAATGCACCTCCCCAAAGCTTCAACACGCTCGTCGCCTCAGTACCGTGGGTACCAGCAAAACAGAGGAGAAAAACCCGGTGATCACGTCGTCTGAATACGTGTACAAGGTAGTCCAAGCTTGCCGCCCTCTTGTGTGGTTTCGTGGAGCTAACTCTATTCTTCATCTCCTCTTGCCTCTAGTCGACTCAGAGGCTCGTCAACCTCAATGAAGACGGTATCAAAGCGGCTTCAAAATATGTGAGCGGAATCTTCTTTTACGCCAAAACCCAAGCCACCCGAAATTTAGACACGTCTTATTTTGCTTTGCGCCTCCGTCTCGACGCTCACCCTGGCACCCGTTTTAGATCCACTCTCGCATGTCAGACACATCGTACGCACCGTCGACATGGCGGACTCAACCACTGCACTTCATCCCCCCCGTTCCTCCAAGCTCCGGTGGGGCGGCGGCCATCGACGCGTACATGTCCCAACCCGCCGTGAAGCGCACTCTGGATTGGATTTTCTTCATCTCGGCTATGAACTTCTCTTTTTGGTCGGATAAAAGTGGGGAGGAGAGGTATGGTGTTGCGTGGTACGAGGATGGGTGGCTTGCTGCGTTTCCTGAGGAGTTGGAGTCAGCGGGGTTGTCACCCACTCGGGAGGAGTACTCTGCTGTTACTACCACGAACTCTGGAGCCTCTATGACGAAGTATACGGGCTACTGGTCTCTCCCTGCGGCAACGAACAGAGGTATGGGCTTACTACATTGCATCTCGTGGGGTCGGTACCCTTCGTTCTGACCCAAATTCCCCTTCTCTGCAAGCGCTTTAGCTCTCTCACGCGGCGTCCCTATAACCAGTCCCATCTTCCTCTCAGACCCTTCTTTATGCCCCGACTCGGTGATCGAGCAGCTCTTCGCGTCAGGTCGCGAACAAGGCTCGGCCGACGTCGAATCCATCCCCCTGCTCGCGGAACGGATCAACGTCCTCCGTCGAGTTTCTAAGGTTCTTTGCACTCGATTCGAAGGCTCTTACGTGGGATTGATTGAAGCGTGGAAGAAAAAGTACGGAGATGAACGGACGGCGTTGCAGTTGGTCCAAATGGTCGTCGAGGAATTCGAGGATTTTAGGGACGAGGTTTCTTGGAAGGGCAAGAAAGGTATGACTCCAGTTTTGATACTCTCCGCCTGGTTCAGTAAGTACACCGGGCGGCTAACGTGCAAGGATACTTTTGGGAACTACAGTTATGTTTTTAAAACGGGCTCAGATTCTTCTCGCTGAAACATGGTGCGGCGAACATCTAAATTGTCCGACTCGAACTTTTCTTCGCTTACGCTATAATCCCCCTTTTCAATTTCCTAATAGGGCTGCCTTCCATCCTCTTCCTTCTCAAGCCAACACCCAACACCCGATATTCCCGAACGGGATCGGCCAACTCACCATGTTCGCCGACTACCGCGTCCCGCAAATCCTCTATACACTCGGTATCATCGACTACGCTCCTGAGATCCTCGGTAAGCCAAGCTGATCTCTCCTATCTCTCGGAGGTCTAGCTCACGTTCTTCTTCCCCAATCCTCCCCCATTACCAGCTCAACTCAAATCCGGACAGCTCTTGCCTTACGGAAGTGAATCTGAGGTTGCTATCCGGGCAGCGAGTATCCTTGCTGTGGAACGAGTCAAGGAGGCCATCGTCGACATCCGAGGGATCAATGCTAACAGCGAAGAGGTCACGTCCGTGTTAATCGACTTCTTCCTGTGGGACTTGGCGAAGGATGTGGAAGCCGGCGACGTTATCTTAGGAGAGTCTCGCAAGATCCCACCTGTTCATCGGACCCGAAGCATATGGTATTAACACAGAAGATGTCACGGGCAGTCGAATGAAGGGACTCTCTCGTGTTTCTGGATAAACTTTCTTTCTTTCTGGGCTTTTTGGATACCTTCTTCGGTAGATTTAAACAATGGGAGTCTGACCATGTCTTTAAAAGTAGGATGTTCGACTCTATTAAATTCATACAATATACCCTCATAGGCGATCTTTGTGTAATCATCGGGAGAAGGGCATGGGTAAGAACGCTTCGGACCGTTATTCGGACTTCCACTACTCTCCCGACGTGACGTCACGTGAGGTCTCGGGCTCGCTCCCAGATCCTTCTAGCGAGGGCACCGTACCCTCCACCACTCGGCTTCTGCGAACAGAACGTTGAATTGGAGAGTCCACCCAACCCGTCTCCTTCAATCGCAATGAACATTCTTCCAGAGCAGATCCCCTGTTTCCCTCCAAAATGTGGCGAAGACGGGGAGAGCTTTCAAATGGTACGACAAGATTCAGGATGAGATAGATGGAGATGTGTGAGTGGTTAGAAGCACGGAGAGATACGAGGCTGTGTCTGATCTGGCCTATTGACTCCTGGGCCCATGGCTTGACAGCCAATCTAGAGGTTTTGCTCACTTTCGTGAGTTCCCTTGGTCCCGCCTCATTTCTATTGGATTATTGATTGTTGTGTAGGCAGGCCTCTTTGCCGGTGTCAGTTCAACGTTCCTCGCCCTCGCGTTGCCCGGGATGAGTCCTGCCAGTCCAAGGCAAAACCGTGTTCGATGATGATATTAAACTTCCCTCTTCCACGCTCACTCCCACTTCCCAAGACCGCACTATAAACATCTTTTCCTTGTCCAGTCTTTCCACGGCTCTTCTCGCAGCATTCTTCGCCGTCCTAGACAGATTCCTATGTTATGTATGTGGGTTACAGCTCTCAACATTACACGTTCCACTCAAGTTCTCTCCGATCCCCGCTTCTAAAACTCGCACAATTATGGTAGAGCTGCCCAACTTTGACCGCTTGAAACGCGTTACTCCCACCCTCCTCCTCAGATGGCAAGAACACCCACTCCTGCTCTATCGGGTTGATGAAGGTTTTTAAAGAAGGACAGCTCCTTTTGAGATTATGCCTAAGCTCTTCTTCAATGTCTTCGAGGCAATACTTTGATCGTTGGATTTGGAACTCCCATGTGAGAGACATTTCGAGTTTGATCAGGTTTGGTGAGTGGGTGATCTGAGCAGCGACCTGGTTTCAACCAACGGTAATTTGCAGGATGGAGGATAAAATTCAGAGCTGAGAGGAAGCATTAGTATAAAAGTGTGCACACCTTTTCGAAGTACGAGGCCAAAAGCGTCGGCTGATCAAGAGGCGAAAAGTTCGTTACCCCAATGATCTTAAGTGATTCGACATTGGGGAATAACCCCAGCACGGGTCCAAAATCGAAGTCCCAACGCGAATCATCAATCCACCGCATCGACAGGCACAGCTTGCGGATTCGTCCGGTAACTGCTGTGAAGCTGGAGAATGATGTGGCTAGGAAGTCGACGTTGTTGCCCTGCCAATTGTACAGCTCCAAAGACTCCAGTTCTTCACCGGCAACAGGTAGGATAGACGCAACCGTGTACGCCTCGGCCTTCAGAGCTCTGAGACCGACGATGTCCGAACTTTGGATCCCAACTGGGGTTTGTCTACCTTGCGCCGCTTCCATCTTCAATAGAAAATATTTAAGCTCCAGATTTAGTAGCCGCGGTTGGCCTTGCAAAACAGCGCGGAGGTTTGTGTAAACTTCCGCTTTGTGCTGGGGATCAGGCTCCGACTGCATGGGCCACCACTCGTGTATCCGTAAGCTCGTCAATCTCATTTTGGAAACGACATCTTGGATACTCTTCATCTCTCGGCCCCACAACCACGCTACTCCCGAGAGTCCGAACGACTTGATGTTCCGCGCCGAGGCGAGTGCGTCGACTCGAGCCGGGTGGGCGGGCGAGAGGCTCCGTGGTCCAGAGAGCGTCTTAACCTCACACCATCGGAGGTCAATATCAAGGCTACGGGGAAGGAGAGCGAGGTCCGGGCGTAGCGTAAAGGTCCTGAGGAGTGCGTTGGATCGGCGGGGCTGGGCGTAAAGGTTGATATGTCGATACAGGATCTTCTCGTAAATGGATTGAAGTAAACCGTTGGCCAAAATGAGAGTACGGATTGAACTTGAGGGAAGGAAGATTGAGATATGTTCGTGTAACTCGAGGGGGAGACTGGGGAACCGGCTAGATGGTTGTTGAGTCATGGAACAGCTTTTGCTCGTGCCCTGCAAAGGAAGAGAGGTACATCGACGGTGTCCTCCGCATACAACGGAACGAAGCATGCATACCTGGTTGGACTCATTCATGCTACCAAACAGAGAGGCGTGATTCAAACAAGGGACGGGCCCAAAGGCAGAGGTGACGAGAGGGCCGAACCAAACCAAGCGTGTGGATCCACGTGGGGACCGTGGCAGAGTTCGTTTTCTACGCGACCTCCCCTCGACGCGACCTCGTAACTTCTACCTGACCCACATTAGAAGCCACTTCAAATTCATAATGTACAGTATTTAATACTCAAATATGATCAATTCAGGCTTTATAAACTAATCCCACGAGTTCTGAGAGTCACCAAACGACCACCCCGCCCCTGAACGCCGAACAGCTGCATTGACCCAAAGCCGCCACGAATAAAAGAGAGACCAGGTGTACGGTGAGGCCTATAGCTCAAGAATGTTTCTGACTGTCCTAGAGTCTCCAAAACAGCCGGGTGAGGGTAGCTATTCAGGAAGGCCGGGGTACTAGTCTGGAAAGGAGCTGGAAGTATGTGGTCCCTTGCTCCCGATAGCTGTTCTGTCAACGCAGAAGAAACCCAGTATCTGTACAAAGCACGAAGTATGGATAATATAAAGGACGACCTTCTCGAATTTTCGTTTGCAATCAGCCCAGTTTCACTCTGTCCACACGAGTTCAAGTCACCGTGTGCGCCCCGACAGGGCAGGATACATCGCCAAAGCTAAGAATCATCGGATTTCCAGCTTAAAAGCTATCTCTTAAGGGTGAACCAAGAAATAAAGTATGATAAAAAGTCGATACAGTGTTAAGGACAGGACGAAGAGGTCAAGTTCCCCGCGCTTTTCGTCCAAAGTGCCAAGGTAAACACTCGCATCAAAGCATCCGCCCGAAACCCATCTTTCGGCAACCCTCTTGTCCCTAGAGTTGCAAATCTATTGAGAACTAAGCCTAATAGCGAAGGCTCATCTTGATTTGGGTCGTGGGGCAGTCGGTTCAACTAGCAGCCAACGGACACTAGGGTGCCGGGCAGGGACCGGTACGTCCCAACACTCCGTACCATCTTGAGTTTCATCCACAACGCATATTTTATTTCTCTATTGCTTTAGGATACATTATAGCATACATCTGCGGCAATATTCTAGTAGAAAATCCCGGCCCCGGTACAGAAAGGTATTCAGCCCCAAAGGCGTTTCTCGGTCAAATTGATCGCCTTTTTCGATCATGTTAGCGGTGTTATCGAATGTATTTTACAACTCCCAACGTTAAAATTACACGTCCCACTCAAGCTCCATCAGATCCCCGCTTCTAAAATGTGCATAATCGTGATAAAGCTGCCCCACCTTCATCACTCGGAACGCATTACCCCCACTCCCCTTCTCAGTTGGCAAGAAAACCCACTCCTGTTCGGCAGGGTCAATTAACCACTTCAACGAAGGGCAGCTACTTTTGAGGTTTAGCCTAAGCTCCTCGCTAACGTCGCCCAAGAGATCGAGGTCCGGTTCGGATTGGAACTCGAATTCGAAAGACATTTCGAGTTTGTTCAGGTTGGGTGAGTTAGTGATCTGAGAGGCGACCTGATTTAAACCAAAACAGAAGTTTACGCGGGGATGGTGAATTTTTTTTTTTTTTGGGGGGGGGGGGGGGGAGGATGCCACGAGGATGATAGCGTATGTACCTTTTCGAAGAACGCGTCCACAAGCTTCGGCTGCAGGAAAAGCGGGGATTCTAATACTCCGGTGATCCTGAACGATTCAATATTCGGGAACGACTCCAACGCAGGTAAGTCCGAACCAGAATAAGAATACCACCGCACCGACAGGTGCAATTTGCGTATTCGTCCCGTAGCCGCAGTGAAGTTGGAGAACGACGTGGCCAGAAACTTGCCGTTGTTGCCGTCCCAGCTTTGTATTACCAGCGACTCCAGTTCTTCACCTGCAACAGGTAAGATAGACGCAATCGTGTACGCCTCGGCCTTCAGAGTTCGGAGACCTGCGATGTCCGAACTTTGGATCCCAATTGGGGTTTGTCTACCATGCGCCGCTCCCATCTTGAGTAGAAAATAGTTGAGCTCCAGATTTAATAGCTGTGGTTGGCCTTGCAACACTGCAAGGAGGTTTGCGTAAACTCTCGCTTTGTTCTGGCGATGAGGATCCGACCGGGTCGGCCACCACTCGTGTACCCGTAAGCTCGTTAATCTCATTCCCGAAACGACGTCTTGAATGTCCTTCATCCCTACGCCCCACAGCCACGCTACTCCCGAGAGTCCGAACGAGTTGATGTTCCGCATCGAGGCGAGGGCGCCAAGTCGAGCTGGGTGGGCGGGTGAGATGCTCAGCTGGCCAGAGACCGTGCTAACCTCACTCCATCGGAGGTCGATGTCAAGGCTACGGACGAGGAGAGCGAGGTCCGGGCGCAGCGTGAATGTTCTAAGGAGTGCATTGGATCGGTGAGGCTGGGCGTATAGGTTGATATGCCGGTACAAGATTTTCTCGTAAATGGATCGAAGATGGCAGTTGCCCATCATGAGCCTAGCGATTGAAATCGCGGGAAGAAAGATCGAGATGTGTTCGTGTAACTCCAGCGGGAGACTGAGGAGCTGAACGGGCGGTTGCTGAGTCATTGAATCGCTTTTGATGGTGGCCTGCGAAGGAAGTGAAATACATCAACGGTGTCTCTCGCATACAAAAGAAATGAAGCATACCTGGTTGTAGTCATTCAGGTTAGCAAACATCGAGCCGCCTTTGAAACAAGGAACTGATTTCCCAAACACAGAGGTGGTGGAAAAACCTTCACCAAACTAGGACAAGCGTGTTGTTCACGTGCCAAAGTTCTAGGGGCACAACCCGAAACTCGTTCTCGCCGTCTAGTATCGTTAGAAAGTCTAACGAGGTATTAGTACCAGGGAAGGAGAAAAAAAGACCAGAGACACGAAGAATAAATGATGACAGCAAAGGAAAGCGTCTATCAGGATTATTAAGTGGTGAGCTTGGCGTTCTACCGGTGGCATCCGAGACGCGTGTATCTCTTCCGATCGGAATAGGTGCTGACTAACCGGGAGTCTCGTGTGACGCACCAGAGGAAACGTTGGTGTAAGGGTTCGGTCACATTTCGTCTGCTTTGCAAATTTGGGGTTCGGGTTTTGTTCCTTGGTTGTGGTGTAGCTTCTTCCGTCTCTACCTCGAATCGATAGTATTACGCGACTTAAATTTATTTGGACTACAGAATCTGAGTAAGCTCCGTGTATCACGAAGGCCGGAGCAAGTAGCCGTAAGCCCCTGCGGCCTTCCCAATCCGTTATTAGCACTGGAATAGTCGGCACTTGGTGGAGCTGCGCGCAGCAACCATCCTTCTGCACTTGTTCTACGGCTCCGGCCGTGCCCGTCTCTCTCGCACAAATCTTTTTCTTCGATGTTCTGGCTCAGGCTGTGGATCTTCCGGTCGGGGCTGCCACTGGGTATCAAGGCGAGTAGCAATAGTATACTCCCAGTTTGTGTGTCCATGCAGGGTGAGATCCCGGACCTCCGCTATGGAGCGCTACGCTGAGTGGGTCAGCGGGCCATTCGGTATGGCGCGTTCGAGTTGAGCGGGTTGACTGACCTGAATCCACATGTCAACATCCGCCTCTTGGTGGCCTTGCGAGAGCATGAGTGGCTTGTAGGTATGCAAAACCCGAATCACGGCCTCTCGCATCAAATCGGCAACTTGCACCTCTCTTTCACTCATTTCTAAACCGAGCGGTACGCTTAGCTTTTAATCACCCATGAACTTTTCGATGCTCACCTGACTTCCAAGGCCCGATAGGAACGAAGTAGTCCTGGCGGCAGACATGTTCAAAATTTGGGTTTTTTCGTATCCAACTGAAAGGGGTTTCTCAGTCTGGCAGTAGAGTAGTGGAAGAGATAAAGATAAGACGTACTCGTCCCAGTGCATGGAATTGTCTGGGGCAACGTTTCCGTTGCTATGGTATGCTTCGTGGATGACTCCACATGTGTGCTGTACCCACGAAAACCTGCACGACGATCAGGAAAGGAAAGCCATAAAGACCGTCGGGAAACGGACGGCCTTACCTAGGTTCCCCGGGATACGTCACAGGAAGTGGATTAAGATTAGTGTCGTACATTTGCTACGAAGAGATGGGTGAGTGAACCTATCCTCTAGCGAGTCTTTGGGTAGAGACAACTAACGATAGACCCATTCGCGATGATCAAGATGCCACCTGGGCGCATTGTCCTTGCAATCTCGTAGAACCACCCGTTCACGTCGTTGAGACCGCTGTCCGTACAACGGACGTGAACCAGGTCAAAACACCCTTCGAAATGGTCGAGGCTGAGGTTTGCATCGTCGATTTCAAATCGGCAGTTGGCTGGGATTTCTTCTTCTGAGACAAGCATTGGCGGGACGAGGTCGAGTCCCACCACTTCGGCATGGGGAAATCTCTTTGCCATATCTAGAGCCCTAAGGTGAAGTATTGTGACTTCGGACGAAGTAACGGTCTGAAAACGTGAACGCACCATCTCCCGGACCCCGTTCCTACGTCAAGAATAGCCGGTGGCGGATCCTTTGGGCGGAGGGCACGTTCAACGAGCTCCTTTTCTGGGTATAGGTCGTTCAGGTAGAGGAGGTGCAACAAATGCAGCCTGTCTAATCGTGAATGTTCATCTCGATCCGCAGGCATCCTGCGGGTCGTCTGTTAGCCTGATGCTTTCCCCTCCCGTCAAGTGACAAGACTTACGGATATATATCGTGGTCGCTAAACGTCCGCCCGTAGAAATCTTTGTACTGAATAACCCTCGACCTTGAGTTCAGCTGGTTCTTTTGTGTGTGCGAAGAGTGCATACCAAATTCTGCTCGTCTTAAGATAGAGATGTCACATTCCAGGACGAGAGAAAAAGTTAGTCAAGGCTTATCCGCCGGATTACGATGTTCAACGCAACGTCACACCGACCTTCAGTACCAAAGCTGACCACTGAAGGTTGGCCCGACTGCGCGTCGTCCATCCAATGGTGGGATTGTCGCCGTCGATACAGATCTCGAACAGAAATTGAGTCTTCAGGATAAATGGTTGAGACAGTCCGGATGCCACTTCTTATGCTGACATCGTCGGCCTGCTGCCGAGGGTCTCCGGCGGCTTCTCCCATCACCATCGGCGCATCGCTGTCGTTGTCACCTTCCCCTGACGCCGAGATCAATTCAGCTGGGGGCTGTATGATGCTTTCTGGTAGCATCCGGAAACCACGACGGTTTTGTAGTTGGTGAAGGTGAGATTGGAACAAAAGGAGACAAGTGCTCGTCAGTCGTGGCGTCAAGTTCTGGCTAGAAAGTGGTTTGCTCACATTGTACTGTACGTGTTTCGCTAGATTAGAGGTGTCGAAAAACGGAAAAAAGTCTATAAAGAGACCGTTTGCAGTCGCAAGGGAGGAGAGAGAAAACGTTGGATTTTGAGAGGGCTTCTTGGGAAAGCGGAGGCCGTCCCTAAAGCCCAGGGTCTGAGGCACCTTTTCATACCCGATTTCCCCATTTGTAATTTAGGATCAGATCAGACGGCGGAAATAATTTTAATGTGAATGCCCGACCTGGGCCGACCATCTTCTTTACAGCCACCGAGCCTTTTGGTCCCCCGTTTCCTGGTTTTTGTCTTCTTGAGGAGACGCGTACCGCGGACATGACGAGTTTTCAGTCGAACGCAGGCAGGATAGGAACGAATGGCCACTGCAGAAGCCCTCCTATACTTAAAACTAGTACATTCTGACTCAGTGATATCAGCCTGGCCTACTTCCGTCCGTTTTAGTGTGTGGCCACGTGGACTGTTGGTCAATAGCGCGTGGCGGAGATAAGCTCACACGTTTACGTAACACCGTCCCCCAAGGCTTTCATAATGACCAACGCACAGGTGAACAACACAAACCGGTGGGGCAATTCCTTCAAGAGTTGATCGGTTCTACGGCTCCGACCGTGCCTGTCTCGTCCGCACAAATCTTTTCCTCCGAGGTTCTGGCTCAGAGTGTGAAACTTCCGGTCGAGGCTGCCACGGGGTATCAAGGCGAACAGCAATAGTATACTCCCAGTTCGCGTGCCCATGCAGGGTGAGATCCCGGACCTCCGCTATGGAGCGCTACATTGGATGGGTTAGCGGGCCATTCGGTGCGGTGCGTTAGAATTGAGTGGGTTGACTGACCTCGATCCACATGTCAACTTCCGACTCTTGGTGGCCTTGCGAGAGCATGAGTGGTTTGTACGCATGTAAAACCCGAATCAGTGCCTCTCGCTGTAGATTGGCAACTTGCACCTCTCTTTCACTCATATCTAACCCGAGTAGTCCACTTAGCTTCTAATCACCCATGAACTCTTTCAATGCTCACTTGGTTTCCAAGGCCCGATAGGAATGAAGTAGTCCCGGCGGCGGAAATGTGTAAAATTTGGGTTTTCTCGTATCCAACTGAAAGGGGGTTTCTCAGTCTGGCAGTAGAGTAGTGGAAAGAGATAAAAGATAAGACGTACTCGTCCCAGTACATGGAATTGTCTGGGGCGAAGTGTCCTTTACTATGATATGCTTCATAGACGACCCCACATAAGTGTTGGATCCACGTAAACCTGCACGACGGTCAGGAAAGGAAACCTAGAAGACCGCAGGGAAGCGGACGGTCTTACCCAGGTTCCCCGGGATATGTCACAGGAAGCGGTTGAAGATTAGCGTCGTAGTTTTGCTACAAAGAGACGGGTAAGTGTACTTATCCTCTAGCGAGTCTTTGGGCAGAGACAACTAACGATAGACCCATTCGCGATGATCAAGACGCCACCTGGACGCATTGTCTTTGCAATCTCATAGAACCATCCGTTCACGTCGTTGAGACCGCTGTCTGTACAACGCACGTGAACGAGGTCAAAGAACCCCTCAAAATGGTCAAGGCCGAGGTTTGCATCGTCGATTTCGAATCGGCAGTTGGCTGGGATTTCGTCTTCTGTGAGAAGCATAGGCGGGACGAGGTCGAGTCCCACCACTTCGGCATGGGAAAATCTCTTTGCCATATCGACAGCCCTAAAGGTGAAGTATTGTAACTTCGGACGAAATAATGGTCTCTCGGAAAACGTGGAGAACGCACCAACTCCCGGACCCCGTTCCTACGTCGAGAATAGCCGGTGACGGATCTTTTGGGCGGAGAGCACGTTCGACGAGCTCCTTTTCTGGGTATAGGTCATTCAGAAAGCCGAGGTGTAGCAAGTGCAGCCTGTCCAACCGTGAATGTTCATCCCTATCTGCAGGCATACTGTGGGTCGTCCGTCAGCCTGGTGCTTTTCCCTCCCGTCAAGTAACAAGACTTACGGATATATATCGTGGTCGCTAAACGTCCGCCCGTAGAAGTCTTTGTACTGAATAACCCACGACGTTGAGTCAGCTGGTCTTTTGTGCGTGCGAAGAGTGCATACCAAATTCTGCTCCTCTTTAGGTAGATATGTCCCGTTCCAAGACGAAACCAGTCAGTCAAGGCTTATCCGCGCCGGATTACGATGTTCAGCGCAACATCACACCGACCTTCAGTACCAAAGCTGACCACCGAAGGTTGCCCTGACTGCGGGTCGTCCGTGTAGTGGCGGGATTGTTGCCGTCGATAGAGATGTCGAACAGAAATTGAGTCTTCAGGGTAAATGGTTGAGACAGTTCGGATGCCACTTCTTGTGCTGACATCGTCGGCCTGCTGCTGAGGGTCTTCGGCGGCTTCTCCCATCACCAACGGTGCATCCCCGTCGTCGTCAACTTCCCCCGATGCCGGGATCAATTCAGTTGGGTGTTGTATGATGATCACTGGTAGCATCCGGAAAATCACAAGTGAGATTGTGGCGAAAGGCGACAAGAGATTGTTAGCGTAGAAAGTGGTTTGCTTACATTGTACTGTATGTTCTTCGCTAGATTAGCGGTGTCAAAAAACGAAAAAAGTATATACGGAAGCGGCTTGCAGTCGTGACGGATGGTGGTGAGGAAATGTTAAATTGTGAGAGGGGAAAGGGGATTACGTTCGCCATCCCTGCTGCCCAGGGTGTCGATGTGCGGCGCGGCACCTTTTCATTCCCGATTTATCCACTAGTGACCTCAGATCCGCCGGTCGGCGGAAATACATTCAACGTCGGTGAATGCCCGACCATCCTCCTTACACCCACCGAGGCTTTGTGCGCGCGTTTCCTCTTTTTTCTGTGAGACGTGGACTGCCGAAGTGTACCGCGCGGGCATGAAAAGTTTTCAGTCGAACGCAGGGAGGATAGGAACGAATGGCCACTGCAAAAAGCTTCCTATACTTAAAGCTAATACATTCTGATTTAATGATATCTGGGGACTCAGCCTGGCCTGCTTCGAGTACTGGAGTCCGTTGAGTCGCTTGTGGACTGACTGTTTACCAAAACGCGTGGCGGAGATAAGCTCGCATGTTTATGTAACACCGTCCCCAGGCTTCGTTCCAAACAAGTCACGATGCTCTGCAAGTTATGTAAGTGAGGAGAAATCAAAAAGGACAGACTAGGGCGAATAAACAGGGCTGGGCCGAGTCTGAATACGGACGACGCTGTGACGTAGTTATCATTCAAACCGCATCACAGGCGGTAACAATACTGGGCGACTGGACCTACTGTCGTGGATTTGACGACCGAAGGACGGAAGGAGGCGGAAGTGACGTCAGGTGATCGGGTGATTGCGGGTATCGAGGTGCCTGAACATTTTAGGCTGAGAAAACCCTCCTCTGTGGCTTCGCTCAATCAGAGGGGGAGTCGGGACGCTCTCTCGACGCGCCAATCATCAGTCAGTACTCCTTCCGGTCGGAAGGGGTCTTCCAGCGACCGTTGGGAGGGGTTCGCTCATTAGAACTACATACCGGGAGCCCATGGCACCGTCTCGGCAACTTTGTGTTTCCAGGCTGCCCTCAGCGCTGTGCTCGTCGTACACATTCATTTCATTTTGAACTAAAACTCGAAAACATTCCTCCTACCAACTTGCCAACCCCCATCAATGACCACCCCAGCATTTGACATTCTCAACCCAGGCATCTTCGAGGCACCTGTACCTCCCGATGAATTCGGTCAGGACGGCGGCAAGTTCTACCACTGCTACGATGCTCTAGCAGAAGAGATAGACGACAATATAGTCACCGGGCTGAAGGAGCAACTTGATGGGCTTCTCATCTTTGTGAGTCCTCCCTCCCCCATCACCGCTCAATGCTCAGGTTCTTGCTAATGCATTGTAGGCCGGTCTCTTCGCTGGAGTCAATTTTGCGTTTCTCGCGCTCACACTTCCTCTCATGAGCCCTGACCCAGCAGACGACACGAATGCGCTCCTTCGGGAGAACAATGCAATTCTCCTCCAACTAGCGTTGGGTAGGAACGACAGCATTCCTAACCTCAATGCGCTTCCTTCTGAGACTTTCTCGCCGACTGGGAAAGTCCTGACCGTCAATGTCTTATTCTCAGTGAGCCTGACGCTCGCATTGATATCTTCCTTCATGGCGGTTTTGGGGCGGCAGTAGCTCGTCTACTACCGCAAACGAAGCGGCGGCGGACCTGACCGTCAGAGGTGGGAGCAGCTCAAGCGCTGCTTAGGAGCCGAAAGATGGGGTCTCGAATGGGGTCTCGACGACTTTTTACCTTCTATTTTGCAGATTGGACTGATCATTTTCTGCATTTCGCTCACGATCTATCTCAACATCCTTCACCCCACGCTGTCGGACGTTGTTGGGACATTTATGTGCGCGGGGCTGGCAATTTTCATTATTACTGCGCTTCTGGCAACTTGGGACAAATTCTGCCCGTTCCAAAGCCCTCTATCGCACCTAATGTCCTGGTCCATTGCCTTGGCTGATCGGATATCACGAGGCCTACTGGCCCTTTCGGAAATTATTTTCATAGGTCTGGCTTTGTTCATTTTCGTCGCCTGGGGATTAATGGTTGCGGCCCACCGGCTGCTCTGGGGGATAACCCGATTCTGCTTTGTCGGACATTTTGAATTTTCCTGGACCCGGGATGAGTACGGCGACGGCCCCGGCAGGCTACTGTCGCACGATCTCGACTCCTTATTCGGTTTCGCATCCCAGGTGGCGAGAGTCAGGAGGCGAGAAGAAGACCCCGAGGAATTACAGATTTGTGCAATCAGACGCGCCATATGTACATCCGATGATGCCCTAACCCTGTTGCATGGCGTCTCAAACATTCTCGCCATCAGGGATTCACGTCTCTTGAACAGGCTTGGGGTCGACGATGAATTTATGACTCGGCTCTCGGGACTATGCGGAACTTCATATAGCCGAACTTTCCAGCTTCGCGGTCGCGACCAAGTAAAGTTGGCCACGGCGATTCGATACTTATATCGCGCGGCAGTTGCACACATCCTCCTATCCTCCGCAGAGGTCCCTTGGGACCGTATTGTCGATCTATTTCGTGTTTCATATGGAGTTTCCGATGAACTGGAGATGCTCCCCCTACCAGACCTATTCCAAAATTCGCCCCCCAAAATGATCGATGCCTACCTAGGCTACCTCCTCATTGAAACTTCAATTGGAGGACAAATACGTCGGCCAAAGCCCATTCGCCTCCCAAGCTACTCCAGCATTGACGTGCTGATTAATCCCACTTGGAATCGCATATCTACCGTGCTCAAAATTATATCCCAATATCGAAACGTGGGGGTTTTCATGGATGAGGCTCACATGAAAGACCTCCAGACGGCATACATCGGGTTAGTTTCTAAGCTAAGGCGTTTGAAGACTGATCCCTTTCTAACCCGGATGTCCACAGGGATCCCAGCACAGCCCTTGAGGCCCTTGAGTCAACGATGAGGGAAAGCATTAACAGGCCCTCGGGCAAACATGAAGACCAAGACATCTTGAAACAATACCTCGTCACCATTTTCAGGTTTGCGGGCAAGGCAGCTGTCGACAGTGGGGACCATTCAGACGCGGGGATGTACCCGGTAGCGAAGATGTTGCGTCTTACAGAAACCTTTATGCGAGCCCATGATTCGCCACGCGATTTTGTAAATATTGGGCGAAGCCTTCGAAGAGAGTTGATTGGGTCTTTGGACTCGGCGCGTGCAAGAAGCGCTCCAGGCCACCGGCAATAGTGAGTTTTACTATGGAAAGGCTGTTGCTGCATGCTGAATCACCCAATTAGCCCTGTTAGGCCTTGTCCAAGGACCCTTGACGAGTTGCTTTACCTATTCTTTGACTTCATGAGAGATTCTCAAACGCCGACGGTTTCGTCAAACGAAGATGATTTCGATTTGGTCGATTTATTCAGTCCACTCTTGGGCCAGTTTCAGGCAGAGAGAGAATACCCGCGTTTCTACGGACCTGGAAGCGGGGACTATGACAGGTTCACATCGCAAGTAAACCAGCTCCACGAGCTGTTTGGACACTTCAAGGCCGCGGTAGAGGACGTTTCTCGGAAAATAAAAGTGCGTTATTCCACCCATAGGGGGATTTTCATTTTGCTTACCATACGACTTCGAACGATGTCTGTAGAGACGGGATCGGGACCCCGATTTGCGATGGTGTTACTTGCGGGAGGAAAATCTTAATGCAATCAGATACTGGGCTCTATGCTTAGTAGAAGTGTCTGGCAAGCTCTTTGTGCTTTTATATACTTTTCCCCTTCCGTCTTGCATCATCGTGTGACGTAATTACACAACATTTCTTCTGCTTTGGGGATCAGGCCCCTTCCCCGGGTTCGAGGGTGTAGCTTCAGTTCTCCTTCAGTCTCTACCTCAAATCGATAGTTTTACGCGGCTTAAATTCATTTAGACTACATTTAGACCACGAAATCTGAGTAAGGGATCCGTGTATCATGAACGGTAAAGTAAGTAGCCGTGAGCGCCCACAGCTTCCCAATCAGTCATTAGCGCTGGAATATTCGGCACTTGCTGGAGCTGCGCGTAGCAACCATCGTCCTGAAACTGTTCTACAGCTCCGGCGGCCGTGCCCGTCTCTCCCGCTCTAATCTTTTTCTCCGAGGTTCTGGCTCAGGATCTGGGACATGCGGTCGGGGCTGCCACGGACGGTCAAGGCGAACAGCAATAGTATACTCCCAGTTCGCGTGCCCATGCAGGGTGAGATCCCGGACCTCCGCTATGGAGCGCTAT